>JABXWE010013398.1:0-27893 GCA_014611495.1 Limonius californicus
ATTCGATCTACGCCTACGTCTTTTTAAAAATGAATGAACATCCTTGATCACATACTTCGATGTGCCAAACATTGTACACCAACTAAAGTTAACACAAAGATAACGTAGAGAGAAGGAAAATACAAGGCTAACCAAAATATCATGACAATATATTACGGATATTAGAATTATACTCTATATTAATTCAGTTCTAAAGTTTTAATAGTTTGGGCTGTTTACGCTGATAGATGCTTTTCTTCGCATTATGTAATTGGTATAGTTCGTTGCATTCGTTATTATAGTATCTCATGAAGAATTTCTCGTGGGTTAATGGTGGTTACATTTGCAACCAAACATAGATTTTGAATTTGTACTATATTTAGGTTATGAACTGTAGTAAATATGTGTATTACCTTGTATTATATTCAAATATGTGTAAGTTTCTACGATTTTAAACAAGTAAAGTGATTAACAGATGTTAATAAATGTTTGTAAACAATTTAAATAACATTATTTAAACAAAAATAATAATTGTTGTATGTAAATATTTGGTTATTTATTTAAGTATCAGAATACAGTCTTGTGAGGAACTAAAAAAGCAGAATATTATGTACAATTTTCTTAATTTAATATAATATTTGGCGTATCTTTAAGTATAAAAATTGTATTTGTGAATTTTAGAATTCAATTTTAATTTCCATTGTAATCGTGAATATGATTAATTAAATAAATTTGTTATACCTACGTCTTCTATAATTTACTAAACAGCTTGGTATAGCAAAGGTAAAATTCTCGTTGCTGAAGATAATCTGCTTTACTTAAATTAAATTACCTTAAAAATTGCTGATGTAAATGGTTGAACCAACAATAGGGTGATCTTGACAACATTAAATATTGCTTTATCTCAGAGAAATGCAGTAATTTAAACTTAGCGCCATTTGACCTTGGAAGTTATAACCATAATGTAAGAAATAGAAGGTGGACACGTAAATTTAAATTACTATAAAATAAGTGACACATATAAAATGTAAAAACAATTTGCCCATTTATCTGTGTTCTCTCTTCTAAATTTTAACAAATTATGAATTAAACAACAATGACAAAACACAAATTATCAAAATTTAAACAATCAACACACTATTCCCATTAACCAACCTTGACACTGTAGTACTTGCTCTAAAGCTTCAGCCACCGAGGCAATTCCCGCTGATTGTTCTTCAAAAAGTTTGAACACACACTTGTAGCTTGATGGTAGAATTCCTTGAAAAATTAGTGATCCCATTGAAGTTCTCACAGGTAAGTAGCAGATTTCTGAATTTTATTTACCATTATTTGGTGATGTTAATGTTTAACAAATTTGTGTAATTCTTGAACCCCAGCACTTTTCAAAACTATGAGGTCTTGTAGAAAATCAGACTAAAAATATGTTTTATGTCAAGTCCATGTTTAAATTGCCCAATAATTGCTAACAAAGTGTAATTAAAATCGAGGCTAAATTAATTAAAAGGTGATAAACTTTTCTTCCAATTGTAGGAATTTTTACATTTCACAACAGTTATAAACGTCATTCGATGATTATGATTATTTAATTAAAATTCAGTTTGCATCCACAGATAAGATAAAAAAACCCAACGCTGATTCACGAACAACAATAAGTAAATGGTTTTATTGATTTTTAACACATATTTAATGTAAATTTAAGAAAATATTAAAATCAATGGAGAGACACTCTAGCACAAAATAATTTTATCAATTTCACACAGGAAAATTTCAATTTTCCCCAAAATACATTTGTTTACATATGCCGGAACATATTACTACAATAGTTCTTAATTTACATGTTTTACTGATAAGAAATACCAAATATGATTGGCAAATGCTTCCAAAATCTTCATATTAATGAAAACCAAAGACCGAACCAACTTGTGGTCCAAACATTTCAACACCAAACAACTACGTCAAACCACCTTACACATCGGAAGTGAACGAATCAAATTGAAATCCAGCCTAAACTTGATTCAACGATCTGTTTCTGAGATTTGCTGCTTCAAATAGTTTTAAGTACTAGCTCTAAGCTAGATTATCTAGATTAAGGATACTATAGCACGTCCATTGTTTAATAATTTATTGTTTGCTATTTTTGTATATTTTCCTTTTTGTGAGCAACTTGCAAGGAACCCCGTGGCAAGAAGGAAACACAACCAGGTAGGTTCGACTTCCTGTAAGCTGTTGGTCCTTAGCCCTTTCAGGAAGATTTTCGTTTAGCTATGATTTGACAGAATAGCGCATACATATTTTGATTTACTCCGTAAATTGTAAAAATCTGACCGTCCCTCCGTGTTAACCTAAGAGCCAGTTACAACGGTTTGTTGAGCGCTGAAAAGAACGACCATTTGTCTCACAACAATGAGGACAGTAATTTGGCATAATATAAGCAATACCTGGCAGGTGGGGTCAAGTTTATATCTTCAGAGAACGGATTTCGATTTGTCTGAAATTCAGGGTAGTTATACTAGAAGTAATTTCAAATTATGTGGCAAACATTCCAACTTGCCGACTTTTGGTTGCGTTGAAAATGACATAAGAATTAAATTCTTAACCTGTATATCATTACATATTTAGATTCTGCTGGTCAAAATGCATTTGCTACAAACGTCCAATGTCGTTTTGATGGGTTAAGCTCATATCCTGATACATTTTAATCTTTCATTCTTGCACTAGAACAATTAACGAATATGGAAGGACACATATTTGAGGATGCTTCAAATTCCATTTCACAATACTTTTTGATATATTTTGGTAAATCATGGTCATCGCTTTATATTAAAATATTACACCAAAAGTGTTAATTACTTAGATAATCCTGCATAAACAACTGTATAAAATGATATCTTCACTTGTTAATTGTTTGCTGTATTATTTGATAATTTATACCTTTATGTACTTGTTAAAAGTTTCATTTTGAAACCGAATTAAAAAGGAAATGGCAGTATACTACACCTAACGCATCGTTCAAGGAATTTGGTTTGTTTAATCATAGAGATAAACCTACTAACTAGTGTCAAAGTTGATGTTTTGCTTGTACGATAATCAGGAATATGAATACGCAACGAAATTTCCAGAAATGCTCGAAACTGATGAATATAAACAAGGTTACAAGCTGAATATGAAAAGTTTTGAGCTAAAACAGCGTACATGTGAAGTGCTATATTAAATATTTTTGAGGTGAGTCTCCATTTTTCGCTACACAGGTTAAGATTTGACAAATTATAATGCACATTGTTGGTTGCCTATTGCTGTAGTTCTAGTTTATTATTAACTGTTTTATTGCCTAAAAGTTAAATTGTTTATAGGCAAAGAACAAATTTAAAAGAATTACGAGGTGTGTACAATTGAAACCCATAATTGCTTCATAAAAAATTTATTCGGCAATTTAATTACAAATAATTACCGCCACAGTTAAGGCACCTATCCGATTGTTTTATTAATCGACATATACCCTGCTCATACAATTCTTGTGAGTGCTGGTTGAAGAAGTCTTCCACAGTTATCTGTGCTTCTGCGTCTGACTCAAAACGTCGACCGTTTAAAGCCTTCTTCAGCGGCCCAAAAATATGGAAATCGCAAGGCGATTGATGCGGCTTATAGGGTGGATGCTCTAAAACCCTTAATGTCTTTCGTTAAAGATTCTCTTCTACCACATTAGCTACATGCCTAGCATTGTCGTACAGCAAAATGACCCCACGCGTAAGCTTTCCTGGACTTTTCTGTCTTATTGCTTGATGAAGCTTGTTCAAAGGTCCATTTTACAGATTTGCATTGAAATTTACTCCAGGTTCGTTAAACTCTATCAATAAGGGTCTTGCATGGCCGAAAAAAAAAAGTTAACATCACCTTGCCGGCAGAAGATTGTGCTTTAAACTTCTTCGGCGGTGGTAAACTTGAATGTGACCACTGCATCGACGATAACTTACTGGATGGCTCGTAGTAATGGCACCAAGTTTCGTCACCAGCAACTATTGACAGAAGAAAGTCATCACCATTTTTCCTATAGTCTGTGAGGTGTTGCAGAGATAAGCCCATTCACAAGCATTTTTGTTCATTAGACCAGACACGAGGTATCGAAGGATTACGAACAACACTATAGACAGATCCTACACTGGCACCAACAATTTCTGAAATTTCTCTAATTTAAATTCGCCGATTTTCTCTAGTAAGGCCTTCCACACATGCTATATTGTTTTCTGTTAATGCAGTACACCGTGCACCTGGTCGCGGTTCATACATTGTTCCCTCTTCTTCATTCTAAAATTTTCGGCACCATTCCTTCGCAGTTGGGCACGCAATACATGCATTTTCATACATTGCTTGCATTCGCGTATGAATCTGCAATGCCTGCACATCATTAACGCATAAAAATAGTAGGACTGCACGCTGATCAAACTTAGACGGATGTTTAACAACAAACACCATTTCAAAATCGAAGTTTTAAAAGTCAGTATCACATATTAACGCCAGAAACTTATTAATGTGTTGCTTACAAATACTACTAACATTAACAAACGTCATTTGAATAATTGTATTATTCAAGAGTAAGTTGATCAAAGATGTGTTTTAGTTGAACAAGCCTCGTATATAGTTTTCTCTAAAGTAAAAGTTAGTGTAGGTCCCATAGTGTTTTCAATGAAAAGTTATATTTGTTGTTTTATACAAGGCAACGCCTGTCTCGGTGGGCTTGTCGGTAGCGCATTTACCTTTAGATCGAAGGGACGCGGCGTCGAACCTGGCCGAGGTCAGTGAGATTTTTCTAGCGGAGAAAAATCTGAAAGTGCGCCTTCTGTCGAATAAGAAGTGAAGCCGTAGGTCCCGTGCCACTGCGATGTGGCTCGTTAAAAATCACTACTGGAGGTAGATAGGTAAACATCTTAGTTAGGTTGTACAATGGACCAAATATGGCCTAAGTGCTTAGAGATGCTTTGAAAACCACATCCTAAGTCTCGCTCTTTCAAATATCACGAGATCCAATAAAAGCTGACCCCCAGCGGGCTGTGGAATGAAAAGTCACGTCTTTTCTAGGCTAAAGGAATGTTTATGATGTCAATTTTAGGTTAGGTTGGGTTAGCTGGAATTAATAATAAAACATCATTTTTAGGAGCAGAAATCTTTTATTGAGCAACAGTAAAATAACTGAATAAACCTGAACTAATGTAACGATCACAACAAATGTTGATAATGTCTGCCTTCTTCCTCCAAACATTTCTGAACTCGTCTTTTCATACCTTCAAAAACATTTTCTAATAATTGACGTGAGTTGTTAATTTCTCGACAGTTTTCTTTAATTCTAAGTTTCAGTTCGTTTAAGTCATTAACTCTAGTTTAAAAATGGTGTTTTTCAAATAGGGCCATAGAAAAAAGTTCAAAACGGTAATATCACAAGAGTGAGGGGGCCAGGGTGTTACAGTATTCCTACTAATGATTCGGTCATCAAAATATTCGAGTAAAAAATTAATTGTATATGCAGCTGCATGAGCTGTTGCGCCATCCTGTTGCAGAAAACCATCCCGTAGCTCATCATCGTGAAGAAAGGTCGCAATAATTCGTTCCTGTACCTTGCTGTAGTTAGCGTGCCTTCGAAAAATATTGGCCCAACTAACCTACGACGACTCATTCCAACGCAGACTCCTATTTTCTGTGGATGAAGGGGAGCTTTAATTGTAACGTGTGGATTCTCGCTACTACAAATCCGCATATTCTGTGAATTAGCATACCCATTAAGGTAAAACCAGGCTTCGTTGGTAAAAAAGGTTAAATTTAACTGCTCATCATTGAGATTATCCAAACGCCAACGACAAAACTGATCTCTTTTTGGATAATTCTGTTCTAAAAGCTCCCGAATGGAAATAATTCGGTAAGGATGCAGATGCAAAGCTTGTCTCAATATTCTGTGGCATGTACCGTAACTTAAATCATCAACTTGCTGGCATAAATGTCTAATTGGTGTTTTTGGAGCCTCGTCAATTCGTTGTCTTACAGTTTCAATTGTGCTATCTTCTTCGTCCTACCAGACCCTTCTTTCCTTCCAACACTTCCAGTTTCTCGAAAATTGCTGACTAAATTCTTAACCAAAGCATAGATTATTCGGTATGTAATAATTTCATTGGGATACCTCTCCCAGAATTCCGCAAAACGAGGAGGAATCGAATAGGTCCATTCTCCGTCAACTTGCAAGCCGTTCCGAAAGTAAGATTCAGTAATGAATGCTCTTTGAAATGTATTAAAAATCATTTTAACAATCTGTCGGATTCGTATCAAAAAAAGGATAACTAATTTATCTGACATCATAAACATTCCTTTAGTCTAGTAAAGAAGTGACTTTTCATTCTACAGCCCGTTGAGGATCATCTTTTTTTGGATCTCTTGATACAATACAATATAATACAAGGCAACAAAACAATGGCGCCATAGGTTGCTAGGTTCCCGTCGCATAGAACGATGGAAAAGTACTAATGAATCAAAATTTCGATTTATAAAAAGAATTAAGTGACGATAAAATCAACTTCATAGTTAATTTAATATTTACAATTTAGGAATTTGAATGAAAATTGTCTGAAAACGTATATGACTGTGATGTTTTTCCCTGATCGCTGGATATAAACAATGATTGTCCCTTTGTGTGTACGAAGCTTGTACTTACATTACAACTTCACTTCAATGTTGCCACGTTTTTAACTTATTTACTCTTCAATATCAAATTCTTTTAACTAGTCTAGGACCTTAGCCCGCTCTACTACTTTCTTCCACTCCGATCTGTCGAGGAGTTTCCTCCTCCATCTCTTCACTCCCATCTCCCTTAGATCTTCTTCTACGTCGTCCTCTAATCTGTTCCACGGTCTGCCACGCTTTTGCGCGTCCTCCGGTTTGTTGGAGTACGCCGCCTTCTATTATTTGTCATCCTTATGACGTGTCCCGACCACTTTAGCCTCTGCGCTTTAACTGTGACGACTATATCTGTGTCTTCGTATGGGTTGGTCAGTGCATGGTTCAGTCTAACCCGACAATCTTCCCTTTTCAGAACCGATCCATATGTTTTTCGAAGGATTTTTCTTTCAAATACATTTAGGATTTTCTCGTCTTCCGTTTCCAGTACCCATGTTTCACTCGAGTGGGTTACTATGGGCTTAATTATGGTCTTACATATTCTTTTTTTTTACATTTCGGGACACGTTTCTTGATTGAAATATTTTTTGTAACGCATAGTAACTTTTGTTACCATTTGTGATTCTAGTTTTGATTTCTACACGTATGTCGTTTTCTCTTGTAATTGTGCTTCCTAATTATTTGAATTGCGGTACTTCCTCGAACGTGTGGTTGTTTATATGTATATTTCTCGGTTCTCTTCTGACCTCTCTATTCATCAGCATGTATTTAGTTTTCTCTTCGTTTATCGTCAACCCGGATTTTTTTGCTTCTATTTCTAGTTCATAATATGCTGTTTTTAGTGCCTGTTCATTTCTTGCTAAGATGACCTCATCTCATCATCTACGTAAGCCATATATTGGCAGGTCCTACTATATATATTTCCTCTTGGGTTGATATCTATCTTTCTTATACATTTCTCTAGTACTAGGTTGAAAGGTGTATTGAAGAGTGAATCTCCCAGTCGAAGCCCGTTTCTTACTTCAAACTGCGAAAGTTTTCCTTGGCATTCTACCCTGCTTTCTGCTTGCGTGAGTGCCATTTTGGTAAGGTTAACGAATTTTTTGGGGATCCGAAATTCTATTATCGCTCCTTCTACGTACTCTCTTCTTATACTATCGTATGCCTGCTTGTAGTCTATGCATAGTTGACGGATATTGATATCGTACTCGTAGCATTTTTCTAAAATTGTTCGGATTGTATATATGTGATCTGTTGTCGATCTTCCTCTTCTAAATTCCCCTAGTATCTGTTTCGCTTATGGTTTAATTCTAATAGCTAGTATTAAGGCCATTAGTTTATATACGACTCCCAGGACACAGCAAGGGTATTCCCCTGTAGTTGTTATGCCTATGTGTTATAGATATGGCATATTATTGCGTTTTTGAATCTTTCAGTTTGATCTTTGACTTCTTTTTTGTAGGCGATGTTATGTTCTGTTGGGGTGCGTAATATAGCTGTGGGTTTTCATAAAATACATCTGCTTCTCCGTTATTGTGTTGCGTCAGCAGTTCTTCAAAACACACTTTCCACTGTTCAGTTATTTTCTCTTCGTTCGCTAGAATTTCTCCTTTTTTGCTCTTACATATGCTTGTTCTTGCTTGAAACTGCTCCTTTTCTTTCTGTACTTTTTGATATGAGTTCCGCACTCGTTGTTTTTTGTTTTCCTTCTCCATTTGTTCTAAGTTTTCCTTTTCCGCGTCTCTTTTCTTTTTTCTACGCAGCCTTTGGGTTTGTCTTCTTTTATTTTGGTAATGGTCCGTACTTGCTCTGGTTCTCCTTTGTAGCATTTTGTTTCTTGGGTCGTTTCTTAATTTTAGTGCTTCTCTGCACTCTGCATCGTATCAACTGTTATGTTTCATTGATTCCTTTTCCCCTATCGTTTGTTTTGCTGCTGTGTGGAGAGCGGTCTTTATTTTCTTCCATTTCTCCTCGGTATCTAGTTCCCTTTCATGTTCTTCGTTACGTAGTACTGCAACTTTTTGCTGGTAATTATTTTTTTTCCTTGTCTTCAAATGCTTGTTATGTTATTTTCGAATTCCCCACTGTATATGAATAAATTTCTTAATTTATTAGTCGCTTCGCAAGAATTGGTCACGCTATTTTAATCACCGTTTGGATATTGGATACAGTTTGGTTACATTGCGTCTTTAAAGAATTAAGCATTGTTAAGCTTGTTCGTATTTCTCGTCTTGGAATGATTTACGAACAAAGGAGTCTCAGATTTGTTCAAGGTTTCCTTTGTGCGATGGTTTTTCCAGACGGAATTGCTAGAAAACATTTCTCAGAATTTGTTTTGCTGCATTGCAATACGTGGCAGATTCCTTCTAGAATTTCTTGCGCAATGTTTCCAAATGTTGTGTAATCTTTTGAGGGGGGTGCAGGTTTTCATTGTATTTTGGAGTCAGTGGAAGTCAGACCTTGGAAATTGACGGACGTGACTTGGAAGATAGTTTTTCTATTCCTTTGCGGCGACCCTGTTAAGTATCGTAATACCGTGTGCTGTTAAGCATAATCAAGTCGACTTTAACGTCGGATCAAAAAAAAATAACAGAGGGTTCGCCTTGTTGTTGGACAATTTGAGTTAATTACTCGTGTCGAATTCAGTTCGGATCTACGTGAAGTGAAAAGAAAGGAAAATCGTGCAAGTGTTTTGCTGAAGTTAGGTTCGTTCCCGTCCGAAAAAGCCTCGCTTCTGTCTCCACGCTAGCTGGCCCAGTTGAAACCAGCTTGGCGCTCTCCAAGGGCGTAGCAGGTGCCCCTAAGAACGTTGTCTTCTTGGCCCCTTTATTTTCGACCCCGCAACTGGAAACTGCCGCCGTAATCCGTAATCTGTGCCTGTCTCCTACGACAGTCAAGGTAAAGAATTAGTTTTTTTGTTGTGCAGTAAAAAATAAACCTTTTTTTTGCTCGCGTCAACTTGCAGAATTTCGCGATTTTGAGCTCTTTGTAGACAACCCAAAAGCGATCTTCAATCGCTATTCATTTATTGTTTGTAAAAATATTAAAATAGTATTTTTTCCTGTAAACTACGCCATTGACCACCCAGATATATCGCAGTATAAATATTGTGAGTCAAAGGCGTCGTTTCCTACGAACGTTCAAAGACTTTCATGGTAATTGTAATTTTAAACTATTTGTGTTATAACTTGCCATTTCGTTGTATTTTGGTCAAATATTTTTTTATACAGGGTGTCCGGTTACTACACCGAAAACTCTCGACTGCAGTTTCGACGGACTAAATAGAGACGATCTATCGAAAAAAGGTGAATAAAAAGTTTTTAGTTTTTAGTTTTCGAGTTATAAGGCTTCAAAGTCGATGGAAAAAAATGGTTATTTCTTTACTGTGTCCAAATAAGTCAACGAATCTTCTTCAAACTTGGTATGATATTGGCTGCCATTAGGGTGGTCCTTATTGTAAAATATCGTCAAAATTTACAAATCGTATCACAAGTTGTCATGAATATGCTACTCTTGGAAAGCTCAGAACTTTTTGTACGGGCAACATTTTACAAATTTGAAGCAACCTTATAACAAAATTGACCTCTTGCAACTTTTTCGTAAACTTGACCATTTTCGAGAAAATCGAGATTCTTTAAAGCACTCAATTCCACGTTGTTTACGTTACTGATGCAAAACATCCGACGTGGCGAAGAATCACGGCGCATTTTTGTTGAAACAAATGAAACTAGTCTGTTGCTTTACAATAAGATTAATTTTAAGCTAGTTCTTCAAATGCAAAATAAAATACAATGCCGTTTTATACGTTTAATTCAACACGTTTAATTCAAAAGAGATCCCACAATGTACATTACATAAATAAATTAGAACACGGATTAACGCCATTGTCGAAATTTAATTCGCAATAGGTATGTGAAACTGTCTGACTTATAATTTCATTTTAATAAATGTTCAAATTGCCTCCCATTGCAGCGCATACAAGCGTTTACTCTACGGAGTAGAGATGTTCGCACGTTTCTAAAAATATTAGGAGTGCGCCTAATTTCATTTGATGCTGCCTGTATTCTCTCCCACAATTCTTCCCTGGTGTTAACAGGTCTACTATAAACTTTTTCTTTTAAAGTTCCCCAAAAGAAAAAGTCCATCGGGGTGAGATCCGGAGATCGAGGAGGCCAATTCACGGGAGCATCATGTCCTCTGCCGATCCATCTGCCAGGATAATTATTATTAAGAAATTGTCTGACAGGAATCGTAAAATGCGAAGGTGCTCCGTCATGCATGTAAATCATGCGACGGCGTGCTTCTAGAGGGACATCATCTAACAATTCTGGAACCATAGTATTTTGAAGGAAATCTAAATATGGCGGGCCATTTAGTCTATCGGGTAAGGCAACTGGGCCAATAAGAATATCTCCAACAATTCCAGCCCACACATTAATGGAAAATTGTCGCTGGAAAGAATTTGAGCGAATTGCTTTTGGATTTTCGTCACTCCATACGTGGCAATTATGTAAATTAAAAATTCCATTCCTGGTAAAACATGATTCATCGGTAAATAAGATTATGTCCAGAAAACCATGTTCGTCTATGAAATGATTTTGTACCCATTCACAGAATTGTAACCGCGAAGCATAATCCGTTTCAAGTAGCTCCTGAACACGTTGAAGATGAAACGGGTGAAGTGACTGTTCCTGAAATGTTCGATGAACGGCAAACTTGGAAACATGAAGCTGTCTAGCCACTCCCCGAATACTCTCTCCTGGATTCTCCTCAATAGCATTGAAAATATTCTCTTCGTCTTCGGCAGTGAATTGACGTGGTCGACCATTACGAGCAGTTGATTTTTTTAATGTTCCAAACTCCCTTAATCTTCGATCTACGGCAGCAAACGTCGTATGATGTGGAGCACGTCTACCAGGGAACCTCTCAGCATACGTTCGTGCTGCTCTCAAGCAGTTCATCCTACACTCTCCTAATATTAAATGCATATCTGCCAATTCACGGAAGGCATACTCCATATTAAAATAAAAAAAATTAAATACAATAACAAGAGAACGAAAACGACACCAGAAACTGGTTTAGAAATATCACACAAAACCGGTAATACAAAATTAAACGTCAGAATAACAGAGTAGTTTCATTTGTTTCAACAAAAATGCGCCGTGATTCTTCGCCACCAAGGATGTTTTGCATCAGTAACGTAAACAACGTGGAATTGAGTGCTTTAAAGAATCTCGATTTTCTCGAAAATGGTCAAGTTTACGAAAAAGTTGCAAGAGGTCAATTTTGTTAGAAACTAAGGTTGCTTGTATAAGTACGCATCAAATTTGTAAAATGTTGCCCGTACGAAAAGTTCTGAGCTTTCCAAGAGTAGCATATTCATGACAACTTGTGATACGATTTGTAAATTTTGACGATATTTTACAATAAGGACCACCCTAATGGCATCCAATATCATACCAAGTTTGAAGAAAATTCGTTGACTCATTTGGACACAGTAAAGAAATAACCATTTTTTTCCATCGATTTTGAAGCCTTATAACTCGAAAACTAAAAACTTTTTATTCACCTTTTTTTCGATAGATCGTCTCTATTTAGTCCGTCGAAACTGCAGTCGAGAGTTTTCGGTGTAGTAACCGGACACCCTGTATGTGTTTAAAGTTTACTGCCCCTTTTATTTATGTGTACTCTATATGTGTTAATATAAAAATTTTGCAAGCTTCAAATATATATAGGAGGAGGCACAAAATAAAGGTAGGTTCCATTTACGTGAGTTGTTGGCTTCTCGGCCTTCCACGAGGACCTACACAATCAGCTGGACTTGGAAGGTGGCGCCCACTTATTCGACCGTAACATGCTTAGTTGTTATATCTTCTTCGTTTGTTCCCCTGTGTGGTGTTTCTTCTTTGTCTATATATTCTTTTAGCCATAATATGGTCAGAGTCGCAGTTTGCTCCCCTGCGGCTTCTTACGTCTATGATGTTGGATGCATGTCTTTTATCTACAAGGATTTGATCAGTCTGGCTGCTTGTGTTTCCATCTGCAGAAATCCACGTTTCCTTATATATTTCCTTACGTTGGCAGCGGGTACTGGCTATTATCATATTCTTCCCCGTTGCCAGATCGATAAGCATTCGTCCGTTTTCATTGCTTATTTCATGCATTCTATGATTTCCAGTTGTTATCAGTATCCAATTTCTGTGCCTATTTTAACATTAAATCCTGCGATTTTATTATTTGACTTTTCTAATCTTATTGAAATGCGAATCTTGACTTGTTATATATTAATTTTGTTAATTGGTCCAACAAAGTGTTTTTTAAAAACTAAAAAATTGTTCTGTTTATACAGGGTGTATCAGAAATAGGTACAAATATTAAATCCGATGGTAGATTACAATATATACAAACTAGAAAAAGCATTTCTTTAGCAATGGGACCCTTAAGATATGAGAAAACAATAATTTAAAATTTGACTCAAAATTAATTGAGTACTGCAGGATAATAACAAAAATTTGAGATCAAAGACATGTTATGGAAAGGAGAGTAAGATAGAAGTGCAAAAATATATCTTATCACCTGCCACAAACCAATACTATTAGATAGGTCAGTAATTTCTATTCAGTCTATTGTTGCTATCAAAAGCCAGACAAGTTTTTACGTGTTTGCCACTTTGTATTTACTTTACAATTAGGTAATAACCTTCCACAGCTTAAATGCATTTTCTATGTATCATCAGCAGTTCTCAAACAAAATTGTATTTTATTTTTGAATTCAAAAAAATTAACTTTTTGATGATTTTTGAAAAATGAATAGTAGCATTGAATTCTACTTGAGGCAATCTATTACTGGTTTAAATATTTTTACCTATTTTTGCTACAGCCTGTATATTTGAAGGGGGCGGAAGGATTCTAAAGAATCGTTCCTCGAATCAAAAAATTAAAAATTGGGATGCTGGTCACGTTTGGTCTGGTAATCTTGCGAGCAACTAACGCTAGATATGTTGTTCCTACGAAGTGCACGATGACGCAGTATAATGACGCAAAATTAAAGTACTAGTAAATGTCCAAAATGAACGCCAACGAGTTTGAAAGTACAAGTTATGAAACAATGGTGTCTTTGTGAAGTGCTTTACAACAATTTCAGGTTTGTCTTGATTTTCATTGTTTGCCCATTTACCAGTTAAAACTTTAAATTTTTTTAAATTATTATCTATTTGATTATCGAATTAGTTGCGTGCTTTTATTTGCGGGTGGCAAAACATAATACCGTCTTAAACTATTTATTTATCTGGCACATTTACCGGGTAGAACATTTCTGCAACTTCGATATACAGGGTGACATAATAGAGCGATTTTGTTTCCTAATGTCTTTATTATAGCAGCTTGGAGAAACAATAAAAACGAAAGTTGTTTGCTTGATTACTGCGCATTACCTAAAATTATTGCTGACTATAGAGAGTGTTTTGTTTTAGTAGGACCATGAACAACTTCTTTATTTTAAGTAGAATATCCTATATATTATTTCATTTTGGATTTATTTTTTATCTTTACCAGGATATTCGGCTTTAGGTATCTATCGCTGACGGTTTTGGAAATAATTAACTATTCCTTAAATTTTGATAAAATAACGGTCTGTTTTTTGGAGTTATCTATGATATATAATTTTTCAAAATTATTTTCTAGTTTAAACGAACGCACTTTCAGATAGATGCCGTACTGTCTAGAATTTAAATATTTTATACATGATGTTCCTAATTTACAACCACATTTGATAACATTCATATCCTAATATCTCATGTTTTTCTATGAAACGCCCTGTATGTTTGTACATTTCCAAGCTTGTCGTGGAGTGACCTTAAAACGTATGTGCGGTTTTATATGACTTGAGTTTTTCGTTTTGGAAAGCTTTAGAAATTATTAAGAAGCTAATAAAAAAAAACAGAAAAGTTGGTAATAAGATATAATTTTATTTGGTTTTAGCAAATATGTTAATGAGTATTGGATTTTATAAAAATTCAGTTATTTACTGACATTTTAAACTACAAATATTTGTGTTCTATACCTCGCTTTTTAGAACGAAAACGAAATCAAACAAAAAAAAAAAGCAA
The DNA here is from genome assembly GCA_014611495.1 of Limonius californicus. Classification (NCBI taxonomy): domain Eukaryota; kingdom Metazoa; phylum Arthropoda; class Insecta; order Coleoptera; family Elateridae; genus Limonius; species Limonius californicus. The sequence continues at coordinate 14,744 of JABXWE010013398.1, forward strand.
GGAATCATCAGGCTTTCATTACACCAATTGCTAACTGTCAACAAACTATTACACACGTTGTAAGGTCTTATATGATTTACGTTTTTCGTTTTGAAGTAGCAGTTATATGCAAATAACCAAATACAAGGTATATTAATATCAAAATATATTTTTATTGAACAGTTACAATAATAATAAACAGCTGATAACGTTTGAAATAAACAGTGAGGTAAGACAGGATTTAACTTCTCAGCACTATTGATTAATGTATGTATGCTTAGTGTTATGAGCAAAGATCTATTTTGGAGTTCGGTTTGTGCTACGGTCAAGAACGGACGTGTGAATTATCGAGTCCGTGTGCAACGTAGTATCCGAGTACAATTACTTTCAAATTCAGGCAATGTATAAAAATTTTACTTTCAATCTAGGAAATACTTAGATAAGAATACATTCTTATCTACCTAACATGATTGAAACCACTGAGAGCTGTTCTGACTACAGACAGCCACAGAAGACAAATGAAATGGCATCAAAAAATACTGATAATCAATTAAACACACCTAGAACATCTTTTGCAAATGTAGCAAAATTACCTGTAACATACTCAACAAAGGAGCAAGCAATAGTGCTCACAGCTGCTGACGGATTATCTATTAGAGATTATATTATAGCAGTCGGCTCAAAAATAGGAGGTAAAAACATTCTATTCGCCTCCAGAATGTCCAATGCACGCATATGTTTATATTTAAAATCAAAAGAAATAGTCGAGGAATTTATTGCAAACAATAAATGCGTAAAAGTAAAAGACGTAGAAATTCCAGTCCGCAAATTGATAACACCGGCAAAAAGAATAGTTTTATCTAACGTTTCACCATGTATCCCACACGATGTTATTAAAAATTCACTTCAAAATATAAACATTAAACTAATAGCCCCAGTAACGTTTCTAAAAGCTGGGCTAATCGATGATGAATATAGTCATATATATATAGCTTTAGAAGACAGACATACGTGATACCAGAAGATAATCTAATCGTTCCAGAAACAATCATAATAACTTTTGATAATGAAGAATACCGAATATTCATAACAGGAGACGAAATGAAATGCTTCCTATGCAAAGAAACTGGGCACACAGCAACAAAGTGCAAAAATAAACTAGAAGAAAGAATGGATACAGATAATCAAAACCAACAACAAAACAAGAGACCTGCCCCGCAATCCCCAGAGGAAACTTCTACACCCTTTTCCCTAGAGCCTGATTCCCCAATAACATATACTCAAAGTTCACAAAACGACATACTATCAAATACAGAAACAAAAACGCCTATAGATAATGCAAAATGGAAGACTCCAGAACGAAAAAAGAAAATCCGAAAGAGTTCAGAAACATCCCATATGACAGCGAAAGATTACCTTGAACCCGTGAAAACATCGATTGAAGAAAATGAAATCAAATACGCCATCTCATATGATTCACTTGTCAAAATGATTGACCTCACGAAAGGCAGCACCTCACCCTTAGAAATTATAAATAGTTTCTCAACAAACACAGAAGGAATCATATCTATGCTGCAAGTTATTTACAAAGATCTAGAACACAGAACCATTAAAACGAGATTTACAAAATTAATTAAGATCCTTAAAGCAAAAAGTGCTGAAGATTCGGCAAGCAGCTGGAAGCCAACAGACATATCAAGCGATGTATCCGAATCACAAGAAGATACAGACTTGTACTAAATAATAATAACTAATTTTAAAATGCCCAACAAAAAAACAAAAATTATTCAGTGGAACTGCAACGGTTATTTCTCAAAAATTGAAGAACTTAAACAATTGATAGCAACGTACTGGCCAACAGTTATATGTATACAGGAAAGCCGTCTACTACCACATCATAAACTAAATAATCGAAACTATCAAGTGTTTAGAAAAGACTACACCCAAGGTGCAATAGCGAGTGGCGGAGTAGCCACACTGATACATAAAAATGAATATGCAGAGGAAATTCCGTTGAACACTACTTTACAAATAATAGCGGTGAAAATCAAAATACGTGAATGTTGCCGGACATTAACAATATGTAACATTTACGTCCCACCTGACAATAGCCTATCAAGACAAGAACTAGAAAGGGTAATAGATCAACTTCATAAACCATTCATACTATTAGGAGATTTCAACGCGCATAGCCAAACTTGGGGTTCAAACAACCAAAACAAAAATGGAAAAGTGGTCGATGAAATACTAATGCACAACTCAAATATATCATTATTAAACAATGGGGAACACACTCATATGAATTTAGCGAATGGAACTTTCTCTGCTATTGACCTGTCGCTGGCAAGTCCATCCATACAAGCAAATGTTAAGTGGGAAGTACACAACGACACCTGCAACTCAGACCATTTCCCAATATTTATATATTTTACCCAAGTAAAGTGTAATTTAAATGTTAACAAACCAGTAAGGTGGAATTTTGATAAAGCAGACTGGCATTTATTCCAAAGCAGTTTAAATGACTTAGAAATAACAAATAATGATATTAATAAAGCAGTAAGGTACCTAAATGAAAAAATTGAAAATGCATGCGAAAAATCGATACCAAAAACAAATCCTAACACATCAATCAGTCAAGTACCCTGGTGGAGCAATGATATCAAGAAGGCCATAGAACAGAGAAAGAAATCTTTAAGACTTTACCGCAGATACCAAACTCTAGAAAATTTTATTTCGTTTAAAAGAAACAGAGCACGTGCTAGACTATTGATTAGAGAAGGAAAGAAATTGTCTCGGCAAAAATTCGTCTCTCAAATAAACTCTTCAACAAATCCTACAATAGTATGGAATAACATTCGTAGAATAAATGGAAAACAAAATTTTGAGCCTATCTCAGCTATACGAATAAATAATGAAATAGTAACCGAACCTTTAGAGATTGCAGAAGAATTTGCAAAACATTATGCTAAGTCATCATCTTCCAATGAATATAACCCTGCATTTAAGAAAGTTAAAGAAAGAGAAGAACATCACAGAATAGAATTTGATGTGGATAGTAGAGAAGAATACAATCAACCTTTCAGCATGATGGAATTAACTAACGCGATAGATGAAACAAAAAATACAGCTGTAGGACCTGACAACATTCATAACCAAATGATTAAAAATCTTCCAAATCAAACAAAGAAACAACTGCTAAAAATATTTAATAAAATATGGAATGAAGGTACATTCCCCACGGAGTGGAGATCAGCTATAATTATCCCAATATTGAAGCCTGGCAAAAATAAACACCAACTGAACAGTTATCGCCCGATATCACTTACAAGCTGTGTATGTAAAATCATGGAAAAAATGGTAAACAAAAGACTTATGTGGACATTAGAACAGAAAAATCTCATATGCAACATTCAATCAGGATTTCGTCGTCAACGTTCTACAATTGATAATTTAGCTCTGCTGGAAACAGAAATATTGAATGCTTTTGCTTCGAAACAGTTCTTAACAGCTGTATTTTTTGATTTGGAAAAGGCATGCGATACTGTATGGCGATACAAAATACTGAAAACACTAAAACAATGGAATTTCTCTGGTCCTTTAACTATATTCATTGAAAACTTCCTGGAGAAAAGATTTATAAAAGCTCGAATTGGAAACACCACATCTAACAAACACATTCAAGAAAATGGTATTCCACAGGGGTCCACACTAAGCTGTACACTATTTTTAATTGGGATAAATGACGTTGCAAACGTTATAAAGGCACCTATACAAGCTAGTCTATTTGTGGATGACTTTACAATATTCATGCGTTCTCACAACCAACAATTAACGCAAGAACTTCTACAAGAATCTATTAATGACCTTGAAACATGGTCAAATCAAACTGGATTTAAATTTTCAGCAAATAAAACAGTTGGTATAAATTTTAACAGATTGAGAAAAAACCAATTAATAAAACTAACCTTAAATAAAACCTCTATAAAATTCACAAATACGGTTCGATTCTTAGGTTTAACCTTTGATCAACGCCTCACATGGATTCAACATATAAAGATTCTAAAGGCAAGGTGCATTAACTCGTTAAATATCCTTAAAGCAGTAAACAACAAATCTTGGGGTGCAGACAGGAAAACACTAATGAAAATGTACCAAACCCTAATCAGATCCCAAATGGACTACGGCTGCGCTATATATGGTTCTGCGAAAGATTCGTATCTAAAATTATTAGATCCGGTACATAATACTGGTATCAGAATTGCGACAGGAGCGTATCGCACAAGTCCAGTGTCGAGCGTCTGTGCAGAAGCGGGCGAACCTCCGTTACAGTTTCGAAGAGATATCTTAGTGATGAGATATAGTATAACCGTGTTTAGTAACAATAACGAATCAATAAAAAATAAAATCTTTGACAACATAAATTTTTGTAAATTTAATAAATTTCCAAGAAAACCAAGACCAATAGGAGTTAGGGCCACAGATACTTTCTATAAGTACAACATAGACACGAAATCCATAAATTTCTTTAAATCATCCCATTTTCTACACCCTTGGCTAACACCATGTCCAAAAATTATCCTATCTTTATCCAAACATATAAAGACAGATACTACCCACCAACAATATCGAACTATGTTTGCAGAAACATGTGCCCAATTTCCAAATTACATAATGTGCTACACAGACGGCTCCAAATCTCTAAACCATGCAGGGTATGCATTTTCAATAAAAAACACAGTGGCTGCATTTCAACTTCACAATTTAGTATCCAACTATACATCAGAACTTATAGCTATAGCAGAGTGTCTCCAAAAGATACGCTATCACACCTGTAAAAAATTCCTGTTATGTTCTGACTCGAAAAGCGCGTTAGAATACGTAAATCAGATGTATCCATTGCACCCTATTGTGCAACAAATACAGCAGCATCTCCAAGACCTACATAAGACCGACACAGAAGTCATCTTTACTTGGATTCCTGGCCACTGTGGCATCCCAGGAAACGAAATGGTGGACAAGGGCGCAAAAATGGCAACAACTGGGAAAACTGAAACACTAAGTAAAATTACGTCAGAAGATTTCAAAAACTATTGCAAGGAACAAGTACTACAGCGATGGCAACAACAGTGGGAACAAACGACAGGAAACAAGCTTAGAAAGATAAAAGGAGGGGTAGGCGTGTGGAATACGTCGTATAGAAAGAACAGAACAGAAGAAGTCATATTAACAAGACTTAGAATAGGTCATACTGCCATAACCCATAAACATCTCTTCCTACATGAACAACCACCTGTATGTGATGAATGTGGATCGGTAATAACTGTTCAACATCTACTAGAAGAATGCAAAACATACGAGAGAAGCAGACAGAGCACTATGATACCAAACACCATTCAAGATATCCTCGGTGACACGCCACAGAATATAAACAAAGTGTGTGAATTTGTTAAAAAATCAAAACTGTTAATTTAAATGTTCAAATACTTCTGTAATATTCGGGTGTCATATAACCTTGTAGTTGGTACACCTAAATTTAAATTAAAAAAAAAAAAAAAATCTTGAAATTGGGATTGTGTGCACTGCGTTCTTAAAGAATTGTTGCTTGTAATAAGGTGAATACATCTTACTGTATTAATACAGGGTAGGGAGCCCCACCGAACAGGACACAGGCGTGTTTTGTGATACTAAACCTCAATTCTTCGAAAAACGGGCAAGCAGGTAAAATTAATTTGCCAGGGGGACATGTAATACGGCTATTTCCGTGCACATATCTTGAACCCCAATATTAGGATGATTTTGACCCTGAAAACCTTAAATGCTAAGAGTGCCAAACGGTTCTGGGCCAAGGCGTTGACGATCCTACGTTGAGTACAAGGTAAATGGCTATTGTGCCGGATTAACACTACAAATGTTATCCCTACAAAATTCATTTGCTACAAGAACTCAATGAAGACGACTTTGACCGCCGTTTGCAATTTTGTGAGACTGTAAGTGAAAGACGTTTCCTTTAATGTCCGTTTTTCCATCAAATGCACTTTTCTGGTAAATAGTAACCAATCGCCATAACTCAACAAAATTAAAGGTTTGGACTGGCATTTTTGGTTACCCTTCTTTCTTACCTTCTTCTTCTTCGAGTGTTTTATCTCTTACCTAGTAGCTTCGAATTGTTACACGATAATATTGATTCAATATTAATTCATATTATAGAGTTATTATTTTATTATTATTTTGTTATTAGCTCGAAGATCACTTGATATTCCAATAGGATAGAACTCATCCACATTATGCACTTGTTGTTCGATAGTATTTGGATCGAAGGTTTCCGGGTCAATGATTGGAAGAAGAGGCGCTACTGAATGGCCCGTAAGGTCGCCAGATTAATACCGCTAGATTCCTTTTGATGGGATCATTTAAAAAGTAAAATTTACGCAACCCAATCCGATTTTTTACCACATTTACGACAACGTATAAACAACGAATGCCGTCTAATGACTCCACAAATGCTTCAGAATGTGCGACATTTTGAACAGAACCTTTATTATCGTATTGACGCTGGTAGTGCTCATTCGAACAGTTACTACCCTGAAACTTTGGACCGCATTTCCGCGGGAACTAATGCTTAGATTCTAAAAATAACATTACTGTAAAGCAAATTCAACGAGCTTTGAAACGGTATGTCTTTTGATACCCCTTCGCATTTAAAATTTTGGAGTGAAAGTCAGCCCAATTTTGTAGTTGAAGATAGGTGAACGGAAGTAGCCCCTAACAAATTAATTTGCGTTTTCGGGTGTGCTTCGAAGAATTGCGTGTCACAAAGCTTACTTTGAGTCAGTTTAGTAGCCCCTTAATACTGATGCCAGCTATGGCCACTTTTAAATAAGTTAGTCAGACAATATTTCTTTGTACTTAACTGCTTAAACTTTTACAAACACGTCATAGGTTTCGAGAAAACAACTATTAACAAAAATAAACACATTTTTCTAGACAAACATGTGTACTTTTCCACGCTGTTGAAAATTTTTAATGTTCCACCTCGCTGGCAAAGCGTGCGCCCGAGGCGTGTTTCATACTCAATGGAATTCTCCTCTCCAATTTGCAGATTCCAAAATAAACGTCTAAAATTGTAAAAGGACGCTTAAAAATAGAACGAACTCTTTGCACTGAAAAATCCAAGCGTAATTTTAGAAACTATTTACAAGAAATTTTGGAAAAACAAGTAATGTATACAGGATGTTTGGCAGATGTTTTTCAGGTTTTACATGTGCCGGTGTTGTTACTCATGTTAGTTGTTTTTTTAATTTTAAAAAAGGACTTTTGTAAACGTGGAAAATATTTTTCTGCACAACAAAAACTAAATACTATATTATGCATTAATACATTTCTTATTTAGATAGAACGATGCGGATGGAGGCGGAAGAGAAACAAAACCAACAAAAATAAAAGAAGACGTCACTTAAAAAATAATAATCGCCTGAAGTAGAAACTAGAATAGCATACTAGACGAAATCCAAAAAGGCTAAATAAAACACGTAACCAGAAATGAAAGATGAAGAGAAACAAGTCTTTGAAGAAGATAAAGAACAAACAAGAAAAAATGATAGAAATAGAAGCTAAAAGTTACCAAAGAAATTTAAGCTATGAAAAACTGCAGTTGAAAGGAGTAAGAGACAGAAAAAGGATACTACAAAAGATGAAGAAATAAAATTGTGAAGAACAAGTCCCTAGAAGAAAATTTCGTTCATAAGAGGAGAAAAAACAAAATTATCAAAAAAGAAAAGAAGTAAGTCAATAAAGGGGTGATAAAATAGATTAAAAAGATTTTAAATGTAAATTATTTTTTTAGCACTCCATATGTCCCACTGGTGAAGTTCTGGCCAAGTTATTTGAAAAACGACAGCGCTAAAGACGTTTTTAACCAAAATAGGATATGTCAGCATGTATAAAAAAATTCCTACTAATATATTTTACGAAACAACTGCTGAAAAATATTTTTTTTTACAATTATATAGTTTAAAATGGCGTTTTCTTTCATTGCATTAAACAAGATATTAAAATTATCAATTTCTTTGGGATTTCTCGTTCTTCAATAGTAGGTATACGTTTTAGTGAGCACTTTCATCAAGAAATGTTTACTTCCGACTATTTTTTCGTTAAGAAAAATTTCTCAAACGTAAATTTTTACGATTGTCGAGTCTCGAAGCACAAATGCGTTTGGAAACTTTTCCTTCAATTGCGAATTTTTTTCCAATAGAACACCTACCAGTAACGATTTTCAACAAACTAGCTTTCGTATTCGAGACTTTCTCGTTAAAAGCTATTTACTTTTTATTATTGGGGCAGGTCGGACCGGAGATATGGGGTTTATTGATTTTGAAACTTTGCAGACACACAGCTGCTCTTTAGGAATTTGCAACATTATGCAATATTTAACATACCCGGTATTAAACAATAAATTACAATTTTTACAAAGTAAAAAACTTGATCATGCAGAACACCAAGGTCATTGTAATTAAAATAAAACCACACATGTGTACATAATACAACTCGCTTAAGTAATTAGCGAGACAGAATCAAACGAAAAAAAAAAGCGTCGATCATCATCCATTGAACAAAAGACTATCGCGTTAGATCTTTCAGTCTAGACTAGACAATTGACTATCTATTATTACCCATCAGTCCCTGGCTGTAATAACATCCGCAACAAAACATAACCTAAGAGCGTCACATATCAACGTACCAGATCTCGGTTTGTTGATGGCGTCTGGTTCCTCGGCGTCTCCGTCGCCATTGTACGGGGTGAAGGGCTTCCGGTTGGAGGCAATGCAATTGTAATAAGAATCGTCCATGTTTCTGCACGGTGGCACTCTAAAATGCAAGGCAGATGTAAAATCGATGCCGAGCTGCGACACAGACACACCTCAACGTGCAAACACACGACTTCCAGACGCTGGTGCGCACTGGTACTGCTGGTTTGGTGTCTCGTGTGTGTTCTATCGCCTTGTGCGATAAAATTACACGCGCAATAAAAAGTTTATATGGAATTATAACGCACAGCACTAGCTATTGATTTTGGCGTGATACGTAATCTGCGCACTGTTGAGAGATTAGAGATCAAATAAAAAAAGAATTTCAGGAATGAGGAAATTAGACACAGTTCATTTTTAAATGTTTATTGTGAATCAGTTTGAACTAGTACTAATTCAATTGCTACACCACAAATTCTGAAAATAACATAGTTAAGGATGAGTTAATTACAGGCATATTGTTTGAGGCATTTTAAGTACAAGCAAAATTGGTAATAGGCCAGTGTGTCTTATCATTTTGGCGCCAAAAAACATCACATCGATGATACCAACTGCAAAAGTATTTCGGCGCTTAAATGACACCGAGTCACCGAATATCCATTATAGGCTTAAACTATACTGAGTGTGATGAATTGTAAGCGTGTAGATAGCTTAGACATAACCTTCCGCAATAGAAACACTGCCGTTTATCAATTTGGGTTATGTCGTTGAAAATTTTAGAGAATTGCTATAATTTTAATGATTATATTTACCGATGTTTATCGCCAATGGCCATGGGCAGAACGTTACAATTAGGAGAGTAAACAAAAACATAAGCTCACTGAACGCGCGATATCTCAACGTGACGTTATGTTTAAAAAACACATAAAACTTGGGCGTAACATCATTGATGAGTACCTACGTAATATCATGCTTAAAAAAATAAACAGAAAACATAACCTCTACAAACAAGTTGAAATTCTCACCATGGATATTAAATACTGACAATACGATGAGGTTATATTTTTCTTTAAACTCCCTCTCAAAGAGTGACCTCACTGCTCATTCTGCATTCTACAAGAAGATTCCTAGTTTAGTGCTGCTCATAAACTATAAAATTTAACTGTAATAACCTAAATAGCAACTATAGTACGCCATTGTTTAGTTTGGCATGGTCTACCACATCTAATCAGTTTTTCCCAAAATTGTATCTATCTAGGCAAAATACAAACAAACGTAAAAAAGTAGTCATACAACATTATTACTGACAGCCACATACGTATCTTATGAAACGGATGCATGTTTTCTAATGCCTGATCAAAATATTATAGAAGAACTTTGGAAGTTTAATTGTAGGTTTTGGTGGGCAGAGCGTATAATATAAAAACATGCAACGTTTATATTAATATCTGCACTAGATGCTACATCGTATTTAATATTTTGCAATGTTAGAAATATGTGATAAATTGGTAGTAGATAGAATTTAACTAAAGTATTCTATAGTGCTTGGTGTTTTCTCCAGATCATTGTTTTCTAATACTGTCACTTAACTGTTACTAAAATCAAAATCGCTCTCATTTGATTCTTTGATATCATGCTGTGTACTTTCCGTATCTGTTTCCAGCATATCCAAGACGTTAGACTTCGTTTCAGCTTGAGGCTCCTCCGGTTGTTGCTGTCCAGGAATCTGTTGTTGTTCCTCATAGTATTGTTGCTGCTCATCGTACGGTTGCTCACTGTAAGGTTCCTGCAGAGGTTGTCCATTCTCGTCGTATTGCTGAGCAGATTCTCCACCATAATACTGAACTGGTTGGCCATTTTCATCATAGTACTGCTGTATCGGTTGACCGTTCTCATCATATTGAACTAACGGTTGTCCGTTTGCATCGTACTGGGACAGAGGCTGCTCAGTCTGATCATATTGAATTGGTTGCCCATTTTCGTCATATTGCGTAATGGGTTGTCCGCTTTCGTCATATTGGACTTCGGCGTTTGGATCGTATGGTAGTATTGGTTGTCCATTTTCATCGTATTGGGTTATGGTTTGTCCATTTTCATCATACTGAGTTATAGGTTGTCCATTTTCATCATACTGTACTTGTCCATTATCATAATATTGTTGTAATGGTTGTCCGTTTTCGTCGTATTTTTGTAAAGGTTGCCCACTGTCATCGTAGTATTGAGACTGTAATTGTCCGCTTTCTTCGTAATAAGGCTGTAATGGTTGTCCATTTTCATCATATTGTAATATTGGTTGTCCATTTTTGTCATACTGTTGCAGAGGTTGTCCATTATCGTCATATTGTCCCAGCGGTTGCCCGTTTTCATCATACTGTTGTATTGGTTCACTATTTTCAGTGTACTGCTGCATGGGTTGACCTGATTCATCATAACCTTGTTCACGATACTGTTTGTTTTCGTCATTTTCTTGAGCTGATTGCTCATGGGCTCCGTCTTGTAATAGTTGAGCGTTAGCATCAGATGGTTGTTCAACTTGTTGTTCCTGTTTATCTAAAGTTTGATCAAAATGTTTTTGAACATCGGAAGGTTGTGGTAAGCCACTGTGATTACCATCCGTCTTCTCATACGTTCTTTGTTCCTTATTTTCCAAATCTAACCTCTTATCAACTGCTGTAGTCAGTATTTCGTTTTGACTCAAAGTTTGAACTTTTTCAAATTCTGATTTAGCAGTCTCACTTGGACGTCGCTGAATCTGGGCCTGAGACTCTCTTCGCAAACCTTTATTTACGGGTTGCTCAAAATGTGGTTTATTTAAAATTTGAGAATTGGGCGCTTCCTGATTTTTAACTAAGGTTTCGACATTTTTTGCATCTCCATAAACATTTAATGGTAAAGGTGTATCGCGTTTCTGCGAAACTTGGGTTATATGCTGGAGCATCGGTCGAATTTGTGCATTGGGCAGAGGTGGGACTTGTTGTTGTGTTGGTGCTGACTGGAATTGTCCGATTTGAATTGGTGGATTGACATGAGATGAATTCTGCAAAGATTCGTTAGGCAAATTTTTGAATGGTGGAGCCGGAGCTTCATCTTTATGTTGCTTCAGCATATTTTCCAGCTCTTTATGTACGTGTAGAGCTTTTGGTTGAATTGTATGATCAATAAATTGTTGAGAGGCCCTTCGAGAAGTTTCGGTGTCAAACGTGTTTTGATTAACTGACGAAACGTTTGAAGAAAATTTGTATTCTTTGGTTTCTGGTTCTGTTGATAATTTTCTTCCCGAAGATAAGATATTTTCTTGCAATGGCCTTCTTTCAAAAGAAGGAACTTCATTATAACGTTTTTCCATAAATCTGTTTTTTTCAAGATCCGAATAACTATAATCGTTTAAAGGAGTAACATTATTATTTTGCTTCAAGGCATTCTCCATATCCTTGGTGTTTTTCAGTTGAGTTGAATCATAATCTTCCTTTTCCGGATCTGTTTTCTCGCCATGCTTTGGAGTTTTCCAGTAGATGGAGTTTATGTTACCAAGGTTTGAATATTTACTTTCAGGCGGTTTCTCACTCTTCTTTTGCAAGACATCGTCTTTGCATTTTTGCGAAGAAAGACTCTGCAAATATTTCTCCATAATATCGGTTTTAGCGTCATCCTCTTTTGAATTATGGTCCGGATATAATGTTGGACGTTCATATACAACATGTTTGGGTTCTGGAGTCCTTTCAGGATCTAAAGGACTTCGACTCCTTCTTCCACCTGCATGCTTAAGATAATCTTGATATTTCCTTTTGAACACTTTAAACTTTTCAGTTTTTGCTTCCCAAATTTGCGCTCTGTTTTCAATTCTATCCAGCGCTTCCAAAATTTTGTCGTTCCTTTGCTGTCTGCGCCTGTCTTCTTCGAGGAACTGCTTGTACTTAGTGCGCAGTTTTTTAAAGTGGGCTTCTTCCCTATTAGGAGAATGCATTGCTTTAGAAAACCAGAAGATAGGAAAGGTTTTGAGGAAAACTTACTCTTCTTTCATGACTTGCAACATTTCGTTGAATCTCATTTCGAGTTTCAGCCGTTCGTCCTCACTGCAAGAATATGTTTGATTTCAGGATTTAAAATTAATTTAAAGCGGGAATATAGGAACAATACAAACAAACGGATCTAACCTTTGCCTAAGTCTTTCTTGAAGCTGAATCACTTTTTGATAGTATTCCTCTATGCCGTTTGATGAAGACATTTCGAAAATAATTGAAACTGTCGCAGATCACTCGCGTTTTGGATTTCAAATCCAAAACTTACGCGAAACTGGGAAAGTAGATCAGAAGCGTTTATTTTTAGAGAATTTGACACGTTCGCGTGTGTAAAATCGATTTCTTTAATCGGCACGAGCCGCTACACACGAGCTAATTATCCAATTTTCACTCACTGTTGTTCGTACT
>JABXWE010013399.1:0-10123 GCA_014611495.1 Limonius californicus
CGGAATTGTAGCACTAAAATCAGCTACTGTTTCGACGTTTCTAGAAACGCATACCAAATGGCCTTTTTTCTTGTATCAACATCGTTTTTCTTAAATTTGTAAAGTTAAGTTAGTTCTGTACATTACTATTATTATTGTTCCTGCGTGACTCATAAGAACAAATAAATATAAATACATATATGGTAAAATAAATATAAATGTAAGGTTTGTACATGCAACAGCTCTATCGAATATTTGTTGTACAATTTGCGTTTTGTAATTGTTGGAACCAGAAATAGAAATCTAAAAACTTCTTTCTAAAACATGACCTCAGCAGCATTTTGGGACAAATCTAAAGCAATATTCTATGTCCGAAAGGGATAACAATAGTGTTTTAATTTCCATCAATGCCATTCAACAGTTAAATGTAGTAAATTAACAGGTTTAATATACAGGGTGAATAAAAACATCGATGCTACAGCCTTAAATAATAACTTTACGAAAAAAACTTTCTAATAAAAGCTTCCTATCAAGTAATTTGCCACAATTTGGCGTTTTTCATTTTTTTCTTCGATTGTCATGTTTTAGCTCTGATTGCGCTTCGAGGTATTTAGGCTGCAGTCGCAGCTTTTCTTAACCCTTATCTTGCCCAGCGCTTTGAGGAATCTTGGCTGCTTACAGACCTTCTCCTTCTTATTACGCTTCGAGGTATCTCGGCAGCATGTGCAAATCTTCTTAACCCTTTACCTTGCCCAGCGCTCTGAGGTATCTTGGCTACTTACAGACCTTCACCCTCTGATTGCGCTTCGAGGTATTTAGGCTGCAGTTGCAGCATTTCTTAACCCTTATCTTGCCCAGCGCTTTGAGGAATCTTGGCTGCTTACAGATCTTCTCCTTCTGATTGCGCTTCGAGGTATCTCAGCAGCATGTGCAAGTCTTCTTAACCCTTTACCTTGACCAGGGCTGTCAAGTATCTTGCCTGCTTACACACCTTCTCCTTCTGATTGCGCTTCGAGGTTTTTAGGCTGCAGTTGCAGCTTTTCTTAACCCTTATCTTGCCCAGCGCTTTGAGGAATCTTGGCTGCTTACAGACCTTCTCCTTCTTATTGCGCTTCGAGGTATTTAAGCTGCAGTTGCAGCTTTTCTTAACCCTTATCTTGCCCAGCGCTTTGAGGAATCTTGGCTGCTTACAGACCTTCTCCTTCTTATTACGCTTCGAGGTATCTCGGCATCATGTGCAAGTCTTCTTAACCCTTTACCTTGCCCAGCGCTCTGAGGTATCTTGGCTACTTACAGACCTTCACCCTCTGATTGCGCTTCGAGGTATTTAGGCTGCAGTTGCAGCTTTTCTTAACCCTTATCTTGCCCAGCGCTTTGAGGAATTTTACCTGCTTACACACCTTCTCCTTCTGATTGCGCTTCGAGGTATCTCGGCAGCATGTGCAAGTCTTCTTAATCCTTTACCTTGCCCAGCGCTCTGAGGTATCTTGGCTGCTTATAGACCTTCTTCTTCTGATTGCGGTTCGAGGTATTAATTACGCGTAATTTTAACCATTGGATAGACGTAAAACTGTGTATTTAGTAAAATACCTTTTTTTTTCTCTCACTCATTCATACTACCGTTCCCCCCTCGGAACCGCTTTCGCATTACTTCAGGGGGGGTGCGGGCGTCCCTTACATACTAAACATTCATGCAACATGCACCCTAAACTTAACTAAGCAAATGCGGTCGCCCCAGTCGGGATTCGATCGCCCCAACGGAGCAACTGTATTTACTGTGACCTCGAGTGGCCAATGCGTTCTCGCACTCGACCACCGCGGTCCCTAGTAAAATACCTACTTAACATAAAACGGACATATAATATCGTAAATATTTATTGCAACTTCTGAAAATTCCAAATTTACCATACTGTACAGACTAAACCATTTTACTTGAATATGGTATTAGGAAGTCATTAAGTAGGTGGAAATTTATTCACCGTCACATTAACCACATCACGAGACAGGTAAAATGTCCAGTCATGTACGGATGTCCGTTGGTTTATCCTTTTTATTACCTCTACCATCTCTTTTCCTCTTGACTTATGCATATTTGATAACCTCTTTCCTCTGACTTGTATTGATAACAGGTATTTATCGAAAAACGACTGAACTGTTGCTTCAATATTATAGGTTCTGTTCATCGCTATTCATCAAAATTACACAGAAAATCGTACAAAAAAGAATTTATTACGCTATGTATAGCATTCATATTTGTAAATTGTTCCCTGGGATTTCAAGCAGGAAATGATATAAAATAAAAGCTGCTAAGCGTCAAAAAATGTAGAACTTTTAGTATTTTGTCCTCAAAAATTTTCGTATTGCTATCAGCCAAAATTTCATATTCCCTAAGTTAGAATTTCGTTAAATTTTGGAAGCAATTTCTATGGTTAAAAATGCGAATACTTTTCTAAAGCCGCTGCATCTATTTGTTCTTTATACAGGGACAAGTCACTGTAATTCTGTACCCCTTGGTATTTACTGCTTATTTTATTGTTTTGTTTACTGATGCATTGTATAATCCACACAATGTTCCCATTTTATGGATCTAGAGTTAAGAACTTAATGTTTCTGTAAAACTACAGCTCACTGTATTTTTATCACTACTCCCCAGATGTTTAAGTGGTATTTATTCCCAGGTCCAAGAACACCACCAAGTACGGGCGCAAAATGGCATAAGTAACTTCTAAAGTGGCTAAAACAAGCTTCAGTAGCTCCTATAACAAATCTTCTCTTTGTGTCTCAATAAGTTGTGTATTCTTTGTTATTTTAATGACATTTTTAATATAATACACATACACTTTACTCTTGTATGAAAATGAATATCTAAACAAAACTACAGCTTAGAAATAAAAGATTAATTTGTGAATTATTTATTTTTATAAAAGATACTAGAGTAAAATAATATTAACTGATAATATAATTTGGTAGGAGCATATTAGGAAAATTTGTGGTAAGGACACGTACACCGCTTGGGCATCACAAGATACCCAAAACTGATAATGGAGGGAAGAAGAACAAAAGACAGACCCCGAATACAATGGGAAGATAATATCAGGCAGACGGCTAGTATAAGAGGAAATAATATGGAAGAGGTGAAAAGAATTGCAAGAGAGAGGAAAACCTATAGGAAATGGATAATGGGCCCAACGTCGTGAGGCATAAATGGGAAACGAGAAAGAAGAAGAAGGAGCATAAGTATAAGGAAAATTCGCCCTTGGCATCAAAAGTTCTAACGTTGCCCCTGCCTATTTGGTTAATCATTCCCAACACAGTAAATAGTAACGGAAATAAGTTGTTTATCTAAAGAATAATGATGGAGACATTACCTTTACCAATTATATACAAAACTTTTCTCAAAATAGTAATTTATTGACACACATATACAGCATAGAAAATTCAGATAATTTTAAATGTAAATACAGATACAAATTGAATGTCGATCTGAAACATTTCCTAGTTTCACATACATACATTGTGCAAAATCTCATTATTCAATTTTCAAAATTTACAATTTATTACTGAAATCGTATAGGTACATATTTCACATTTAATCTGCAATAGTCCATAGGTTAAAGAAGACAACACTTTTGGAAGTAGTTTAAACACGTTAATTGGGTAAACCATAAGAGGAATGTAGGTACTCTAATTAATGCCTGCTGGTGTGTATTTCTCTTAAATGACCCTAAATTTGCACAAAATATTTAAAAATTTTTGTTTTTGCTTTAAAACCTTAGTTTCCTAAAGAGTTGCAAATGTAGCTTCTTTAGTTTGCATTTCATAGCCACTCGGACATTAGCTAGAGTCCATCTTCAATTATCAAAAGGAAATCCAACAACAAAAAATAAAACATACCAATTAAAGCAGTAAACAGATCAAAAAATTGTCAAGCATTTAACTAAAGTAAACTGTAACTAAGCACTTTGGTGTGCCTAATCTAGCTCTACACATTTAAAATTTTCCTCTTACTGAGACATTTAGTATTATTATTTAACACTAAGATCGGAGGAGCGTTAAAGTATTAATCAAATTAAAAATGTAGAACAAACCTAAAGATATGGCGAGTATTCCATAAATATATGAAAGTTAAACATAAACTACTTAAAACAGATCAAGACATTTCAACCTGGAAAAATGTTGAACATTGTCTACCATTTAATAAAATACAGGGCGTTTATTAAAGAAGGCACCCTGCAAAGATATTGAAAATGTGTTACGGGCCAATCGAGCTTTTTCGACGAATCGTAACTTGCTTGATGGAAAAAGGCCTACAACTTAGCTCAGAGGAGTAGGGGGAGTTCGTGAAAATCGCTTATGGGAGAAAATCTTTAGTTGTGTACAGGGCGAGTCTAAATAAGTGGGCGCCACCTTCCAAATCCAGCTGATTGTAGGTCCCCGTGGAAGGCCGAGAAGCTAACAGCTTACGGGAACGGAACTTACCGTGATTGTGCCTCCTCCTATATATTTAAAGCTTGCAAAATTCTTACACCAACAAGTACAAAAGACACAATAAGAGACAGTAATCTTTAAAACACATATAATGAAACGGTTAAAATATGACCATACAATGAAATGACAAGTTATAACGCAAAAAGTTTGAATTGCAGAATTTTAATTCCTGAACATTCAGAAAAACTCGCCGCCGTTGACGCACAATATTTATATTATAATGAATCTGTGTGGCCAATGGCGTAGAGTTTACAGGATAAATACAGTATTAATGTCTTTTACAAACAACAATAAATAAATGGCGATTGAAGATTAGGAAGATAGGTTGCATAAAAAAAAGTTCAATGTCGCGAAATATTGCAAGTTTGCGCGAGGAAAAAAAGGTTTATTTTACACTGCACAACAAAAAAACTGGTTCTGTACCTTGAAGTTCGGAGAAGGCAGGCATAACTCCAAGAAAAGAAAGGAAGACAACGTCCTTCTGGGCAGTGTTGAAAAGAGAGACGGGACTCCTTTGATGGTAAAACAAAATAGCCGCAGAGCGACGGGAGCTGGGCTTCGAAATTAACCCGCTTAAGGGCGACCGGTCAATTCGCACGGAATTGCCTTTCCTGGGGATGAATCCAGTGATTCCTATTAATCCGGCAGTAGCCGATGGTCTGTTAAATACCCCTTGGTACAATAGCGAGACGGAATACATATAACGAATACCCCTCAAAAAAAAACCCAAAAGCCGCCCCTGCAGCACTTAACGTAATTACGGTTCCCGATTGATGGAGTTTTCGGACAACCGGAGCCAACAGAGATCGAAAGTTGACTGCCTTAAAAACGCAACGGGAATCTCCACTCTCCAAAACCATTGCACCACATTTCGAAATGTTACGCAAAAGTTCTAGAATAAAAATTAACACGTGCGACTGCCGAGATCAACACTTCCGAGAATTTGGTCGGCAGAAAATTAGCCCACAAAAGAAACTTTCAAGGTTTAAAGGAACCGGCCTTTCATAACTCAATTTTAGAAAGACACAACAATTTAGCGAGATAGTAACCCAAAACAGGGCTACAATTAAAATAACGTTATTGATTCCTACGAAGCGGCAAACAAATTAAGAAATCAATTCATATAAAGCGGCACATTTTTAAAATAACATAACAAATGGTAACAGATAGAAACTCATGGGGCAAAAGTTGACCAAGTTCTAGATATTTTTTAGTAATATTTCTGCAAAATATGATTGAAATTGTCATACAGCACATATTTAGGTTTGCTTATCTGATATTTCGCTCAACTAATAGCTTATTTTTTCGTTTTTCAACAATTTAAATCTTGGCATTTATTTTCAAATACTACCGTGGTCTAGAAAATACAATGTTGTACCAACAGAAACAGTTGTGCAACAAAATAAAATGTTCTACTCTTAAATATATCTATAGATGTAAAAACAACCACAGCAACATTTATATGGTTGAAATGAGAAAAATCACAAGAGCATATCATTTAAAAAATATAAATTTGTGCAGTTCTGCCTTTTATTAAATACTAAATAGGTGTTTAGAATGTTTTTCTTCGAGAATTTTTACAATTCCATCCCTAACTGTTACACAAAGTATTGCAAAGAAATTGACCAAGCAGTTTTTCACTCCTTGACATATTTTGGGGAAAATAAAAATTGTTTAACCCTAGTCCTCCTACCAGAGGTACAGGTGTACTTTTCCATTTAGAAAAAGAAAAAAAAGTTAGTAAACGTACAGATTTCGGGCTGAGTCTCCATTGTATTCTCAAGTTGCACCTTTTGGCGTGTTTTTGTACATATGTCAGGTTTTCAGGCCCAACTGATTTTTCGGTATCTCAATTTAAAGTATTTTACCCCATAGACCAGGTACGGTGGTACATATGTACCTCCATACAAAATGTATGGAATTTGATTGAATGGAAGGATGTTTTGTATTGTTTTATTGCAGTTTGTGACGCCTGATGATAATTTCCAACTAAGTAAGTAAATAATTGGTTAATGATAGCCTCCCGGAACCTCAATCGAAGATGGGCGGTTCTCTGCTTATCTCGAATAAATATATTAAATAACTTTATGTTAATCACCTGGAAAAAAGGGCGCCAACGACTAATAATAAAATACACTGCCATTAACGCAGATGTCGATTGGTTAGTCGTACCCACAGTGTTTTACTTACTTAATTCGTTACTACAGAAACAATGATAGGTAACAATAAATAACAAACACAATTGCAGCAACAATATGTAATATCAGCAAAAATAAATGTATATATAAAACCAAGTTTGCAACAATAATATATATATAATTATAATTGTAACCTGTATCGGTTCACAACTAATAGTGCAATCACTCAATACAGCCCCAAAAATACCTGACTTTGAGCTACAGTAAAAATACTGCGTTTCACTACCCAAACAAACGCCCTCAAACCGCGTCCTACACTCTAGTCCGGAAAGGCCGTTCGAGATTTACAGCGTAGATCAGAGAATCCAAAAATTGCTATGAAACCCGAACAAAACGCAATATTACCGCTCCTGTTGACTCACGCTGTATATACAGTGAAATTCCCGTGATTATGTACGCTAATACTTGTACAAACTAATATTCCAAAGAATTATGACTGTAAAGTAGTTCGTAACACTCTGTACAATTACAACATAGTTCTTATCTATCCCAAAATATAAATAAGTTCATACAAATAAACGAGATTATTTACAATGACTCCGAAATTATCAGAATTAAAAATAAATTTGCACTTCCCTGGCTAATCAGGTCTGAAAAATCCTAAAACAGCCTCGAGTCCGGCACGTGTTCTCGCTGCGACGGCAGTATGGAATTCGAATATTAGTTTCTCGCAACCAGCAGATATCACCATTGAAGGCACCAATTCTTCGGACGAATCTCGCCGTCCCCAAGTTGTCTAATTTCGAATACAAGGAAAAGTTAGGACAGCTATAACTAAAAGACAAAGGAAAACTTACCAATCGGTAACTACGATTGACACGGCAAAAATCATGAAAGGAACGAAGTGTTGATATAAAGCGACAATAAATGTCAATAACGTAGTCGAACTATCTACAAAGATCACGTTATAAACTATGATTTTCCCAGAAAATTGAGATGAACTCAAAGTGAAACACTTTAACGGAAAAACCCAATTCAACGACACGTTCGTTTACTGTCAGACGCAGAGAATCAATCACCGGAAATCCTGTTTAACTAACATAAATCATGCGTAGTAAGTCAAAATGTTATCAAGGAGTGAGGGAAGCTAGAGTGAAATGGGTTGCGGACAACCTAGGCGAAAATACCGTTACAAGTTATTGTCATTTATACAATTTTCAAACATTTTACATATCATGAAATAAATGTTATTTCTCAGAAACATAAAAAAAAGTAAACAACAAAACTTTTAGTCACACACCAAACATTCATACTTCACCCACTTTGTGTGATCGGCGCAGACTGGCAGCTTACATTTGTGCATGTACTACGGGATTTTGGTTTTTTCTTGTCATCTCCCGGCATCAAACACATTTTGTAAAGGCCCTTTACGGTTTTATGACCACTGTTGTCTACTTCAGGTGTATTTGGATTTAATGTTGCTGCGAATAATTGCACTCCCAATAGCTGTTCCATACCATTCTTCATCAAAAATTGTTTGACGACGTTGGGCGTTGTGGAACAATTGATAATGCTTGACCCGCACAATTCTTGTCCAAGGTTTTGTAGGAAATATCGGCGATAATCTTTTGTGATGGATGGATGTAGCTCCCTGTAAATAATACAGGCAGCAAGACCCATGACGTCAATCATGTTGAAGAACATGGCCAAAGGCCAACGATTTGTCTTTCGCTTACATGTATAGTTACTCAACATTCTATCCATTACATCGACACCACCCTTTGTCTGATTGTAGTAATGTACAATTTCCTCTTTGTCATGGACTGGGGTGCCAGCATCCAAATGCATACTTGATGTGAGGTACACAGCTTTATTTCGCTTCACCACGACAGACACAATCGTATAATTCCTTCGAAAAGCATATTTCGCTGTTCCAATTGCATCCGATGTAACAGGTTTTATTTCCTTGGGGATGTATGGCTTGTTGCGCCGTAGCGTTCCGACTAAAGACAATTTGGAGGCAGATTATCGGTAGTTACGTTTCGTCCCAAATTCCGATACTTCGTTGTCAAAGCAACAGTTGATTCGCCAATGTTCGTCTGACGCTGTCCACCAGGAGGCTTTCCGGTGTAGATGTGGCTCTGCAATGGGTAGCCGTTCGAAGAGTTACACAGCTAAAAAACTTTTATTCCGTACTTGGCCAGTTTGCTAGGTACAGGGTGGCGCGTTTGGATCTGACGTTTTTGGAATGTGTAGTACATTCGAAGGGGACGTGGTGGGAGGTCCCTGAACGTTTCATTGTGTTCTCGACAACGGGAAGTTTAATAAACCTGGTCCGTTGAGCATCGTGTATTCGCGGTAGAACAGTTTTTGCGAAATAACAAGTCCATAGTTGCAGTGGCGCGCGCCTTCCGCCGGCACTTCAACATTCCAGTGCGCGGTGCGGTTCATCTCGTAACTCGATATTGGAATGGGTGAATCTTTTTCGCACGACTGGTTCATGTAAGCCTCAATTTAAAGGTAGACGAATTACGGTTCGCACACCTGAGAATGTGGAGCGTGTGAGACGAGATGTTACTGCAAGCCCAACACGCTCAACCAGACGTCGTGCTCAAGCTCTAGGGATGTCACGTCGGAGTCTGCAAAGAATTCTCAACAAAGACTTGAAATTCCACCCATATAAAATCATGGTGGTGTAGAAGCTGCTCCCAACAGACTATCGACAAAGGCTTCAGTTTAGACAGCACATGTTGGAGATTTTGGAAGAAGAAGAAGAAGACATGCTTCTCATGATGTCAGACGAAGCTCATTTTCATTTGGATGGGTCGGTGAACAAGCAGAATTTCCGTTATTGGGCTGACGAAAACCCAAGAAAAGTACACCAACTGCCTCTCCACAGTAATAAGTAACAGTTTGGTGTGGGGTTTCCAAGGTGGGCATAATCGGGCCTTACTTTTTTGAAACTGAACGCGAGGAGGCGGTCACGGTTACTTCCCAGCGTTATGTCACCATGATCGAAGAATTTCTGAGGAAGAAAATGAATACGACACCGAAACAATGTGGTTCCAACAGGATGGAGCCACTCCACATACGGCTAGAGTATCTATGCAGGCCGTTAACGCTGTTTCCTGGACATGTGATCTCACGCAACGGAAATGTCCCTTGGCCCCCTCGCTCGCCGGACCTAACAGTGTGTGATTATTTTTTATGGGGCTACCTCAAAGCGAAGGTCTACAGGAATAAGCCCCGCACCATTCAGGAATTGAAGACAGCAATCAGGGATGAAGTTGCTGCGATTCCAGTTGACATGCTTTAGCGAGCAATGCGGAACTTTCGTGACCGACTCCAAGAATGCGTCAATCAACAAGGACGGCATTTGACAGAAGTTATTTTCCATAAGTAATCTGTACCACTCTTAAAAAATAAATTTCCATTATCACTCTTAATTTTAAAATTTATTTGTCCCTTCTATCTTCAATATTGATAATTTGATAGCTATTTGAAATACATCAGATCCA
>JABXWE010013400.1:0-62029 GCA_014611495.1 Limonius californicus
AACCGACTTTTTATGTGCCAAGAAGTGAATGGTGAACATTTTGAACACTTAAGTTAATTTCTTTTTGCTGTAATTCTTAGTTTTTTTAAATAGACTTCTTTATCTTCAAACATTTTTAATTTTGTGCTGGCTGAATATTTTTCTTTGAAACTCTAGGATCAGACGCAGAATTAAAAGACCTTTCAAATGAGGTGTCACTCGACCCCCCTTTCTATTTAAAATAAAAATTCAAAATGGCGCCCAGCCGCCATTTTAAATGATAGAAAATTTAATCATGGGCTAAAAAATAATATTTAACTTCCCATTAAAGCACACCAAATTTTGTGGTAAAATATCAAGTCGTTCAAAAATTAGTTGGGGGGGGGGTTACTTTATAGACACAGTGTATATTATAAATTAAACCATACGATGAGCCGACCAGGAAACCAAAACAAGAAATTGAGTTGTCGTACGATGCTTGTCGAAAAATTAAAAAGAAGATTTGTACATGTTCCATACAAATTGCAAATGGTTCATCAACTTTTACAGTGTGACTTCCAACCTAGAACAAATTATTGTCACTGGTTCTTAAACAACATAACTAATAGTGATATGTTGGGTCTTCTTTGATTCAGCGATGAAGCCTGGTTTCACCTCAATGGGTATCTTAATGCCAAAATATGAAAATATGGATAACAGATGATCCGCATATCTTTGAGGAATCACCATTGCATTAACAAAAGATCGGTGAAGGTGGCTGATTCAAGAAGACGAATAGGTTTACAAGCATTTTACAGAAAATAAAATTGCCGATTATTATCTTCAGAATATCTTAACCCCCTTTTTCAATGAACTTGATGACGATAAAATTAGAAATACTACATACTACTAATTGTGTCATACAATGTTTACAGGAATTTGATCATGATCGGTAAATTAGTAGACTTTTTTCCACCAATGTCACCCGATCTTAGTTCCAGACTTCTTCCTATTCCCTTATTGAAAAAACAACGTTTTTAGTAATAGACCACAGAATCCAGGAGATTTACAAAATGCAATTTCACAAAAGTTAGATTAACTTACCCCTGATACTCTGGCGAATGTGTTTGAAAATCTTAAAAGAAGAGTGCATGTGTATGTTTAAAAAAACAATGGTCAACCTTTTCCTCTGTAAAATTCTTCATTTACTTTGTTCTGTAAATGTGTATGCAACAATTTTATTTCAAATAAACGTTTATTTACATAGCCATAACAGCATAACCTCACTATGTAATATAAACCGCCACGCATTAACGTATGCCACTTACAAATTTTTATAATGTTTTAATATTATTATAATTACAGATTAATCCAAGACAAGACTTGAAAATTCCAAGGGTGTCTTTAATTTGGGTTTTTATTGCTCTCACGGCATTTAATACGAAGAGCACCGATTGGTACGACTGTATTATAGTAAAACCTTTTATTGTTAGTATATACACAAACCTGTTCTTTAATATCATTAATCGTTGTATTGGTGTGAAGAGATCAGCTCTAAAAGAGTCATGATTCGCTGGATTCTTCATCATATAACACTAAACAAGTGAAAAACAACAAAAATTATATATAGTAGACGTTTTCAAATAACAATAAAATATATTTGTTGCTTACTTTTGATAAATGACGCTGGAATATGACTGCAGCTCGCAATTTACATATCAGGCGCTATCAAACTAGAAAACTACCGCCTAAAAATATACTTAGAAGCCTTGAAACGAAGGTAAATTTATTAATTCCAGAAAATGTGGGCCCAGAACAATTGCGAACATTGAAAATGAACTAGTAATGTTACAAGCAGTGAATAATAATCGCTATATGTCAAAGAGATCTAAGCGTAAATGCGGATATTATTAGAATTTCAGTTAGAAGAATTCTCAAAGCAAATGTATTTCATCCTTATTCCGTTACTTTGGTGCACGAAGTGTTCGAAAATAACCTTTCGAGAAAATAGTAGTTTTGTAATTACTTTCAGAATTAGCTTCTTTTGGATCAATTTTTTTTAATTGTGTATTGTTTAGCGATGAGGCAAAATTCTCAAACAATGGTGAAGTAAACAGGCATAACACTATTACCCATTTTCAAAAAGTTTTTTCGGTAAATGTTTGATGATGCACTAACTATAACTATAACTATAACTAACTCGATGATTGGACTACACTTATTCCTTTATTATTTAACTGGATTTACAGCGTAAAAAGCTCGGCCTTTATCTCAAACAGACTCTACACTCTATTAAAAATATATTATAGATTCAGCTATTGGATTGAATAGAATGATTAAAGAAATGCAATCTCAGTATAACGTCCCTTCTGACACCCGTCGTTCTGATCTCATACACAATTAGTTTCTGCATAAATTCACCTACCTGCCTTTCTACCCCTTGCAACTTTACCAAACAATACATTCTACCATATATATTTTCAAAACTTCTTGCGTCAGCAAGCTTAAATCAAATTGCTCTTTTTCCTACGGCCTACTCGTAACAATAAGGTTTTACGGGGTAGCATTGTTACCCCACGTTCGGTCCTTTATCAGACCTTGGGACCATCTTAAGAGAGGATACAAACGTTACTCTAGTGGAAGTTACCGTTACATTTATTATTTACTATACAAGACTCTCTCAGCACGACTCACTCTCTACATGATATTTTATTATTGACACCACATGAATTAAAGGTTTTATTCCTGAGCCAGCCGCATTCGTTAAAAGTTTCTGAAACAATCGTCGAGGATGTTGCACTAAATAATCCAATTGAATAATATTTTATAAAAATGTGTAAGTGTACCTACTATACAAAAATTGTATACACTATCGATGTAACAAACAGTAATAGTTTCCTTCTTCTTCTTCTTCAAGTGCCTTCTTCGTAATGTTTTGATCGAAGTTGTAGCAATGAAAGTAGATATAACAGTTGAATCTCCCCCAAAATAAAAGCAATTTTAAAATTAAGTGGTAGAAGTATACAAGCCAGTTTACAGAAAAAACCTGCCATTTATTTAGGCAATTTCACAACGCCCGGTAAAATAGTTTCAGCTTTTTGGTCGAACTGATGAAAATAATCCCGTGAATATTAAAATTATTCGTTCGAAGGTTTATAATACGCGTGCGAGCGAAACTATGGTGACACGTATGTTGTTGTATTGTAATCATGTTTTTGGACTTCCTATTTTACCCATTGCACAAAATTTATGAAACGTAGAAAGTGCAAACAGATAACAACGATACTAAAAAATTAGCAACCCCAAAACTTAAAACGCTTAAAAATTGAAGGTCTCTAAAATACAGAAACCCTGAAGGCTGTGGCTGAATCCCCTATAAGCAAATAAGGGCACTGATGCTAGTATAAATAACATAATAATGTATAATTCTTGTGTATTTATAATTATAAATACAGGATATCGCAAGACAAGGCAATTAAAGCAGGCCGTGAATGTGAAATCATATGACGAACTCCATGGTTATGTATTCGTGCGGTTAGCTTCACGCTACTCCTTTTTCTTTCACTCTCATTCATTCATACTACCGCCCCCCCCCCGGAACCGCTTTCGCATTACTTCAGGGGGGTGCGGGCGTTCCTTACACACTAAACATTCATGCAACATGCACCCTAAACTTAACTAAGCGAAATGCGGTCGCTCCAGCTGGGATTCGAACGCCCCAGCCGATCAACTACATTTCGCTGTGACCTTGAGTGGCAACGCGTTCCCCCACTACTCCACCGAGGCCCCTTCACGCTACTCCTGAACAAGTAAATAAGAGTAGGTTGCATTATCATCAAAACAAACAAGAAAGTTATTCACATTTAACCCTTAACTGGTATACTAGTAATTTCAAACTCAACTGGTATACTGGGGTCACTGTTGACCCCAATTTCAAATGACGCATTATGGCCGAAAATTTAACAAATCGGGATTATAATAATAATAGTGAGGCTCTACTCCCCATGAAGGGGTTTGGCCTGCACGGCGGAAGGTCGAAACTTCCGATCCTTGCTTTTACACCCGGTTGCTGCGTGCCAAATTAATGACACGTGGTGATCTGGTGAGCATCACACATTAGACAACCGCATTATTACCCTTGTTTGTTCGAACGCAGGTACCCAATTATTTAAAGCGACTGAGTAGACCGTCCGCCATGCATCGAGCTGGGGATTTGAACTCCCGACCTTCCGCACCGGAGCCGAGTGCTCTAACCACTATACCACACTGGCGCCCTCTATAATACCCAATTTTAATCTCATTTAAATTGCTTCTAAAAACACGCTATGAAAAAGTGACCAAACATTTATTTTTAATGAATGACAAATAGTTTTGACATTATATTGAATCTCAAGCTAGAGAAAAAAATAAATTGGAGGAATTATATCTTCATTTATGCCTTCTAGTAAGTCACTTGACTACTTGAAACCAAAAATAATGAATTATGTTTTGCATAAAAAATGACAGCAACGTTTCTTCGTACGATAATTGGCCATCATTACAGGAGCTGCGAACGGTTTCCTGTCACAGCCCTGGAACATTTCATGCTTACTGTTGAATGTGTTTGATCTTTAGACTGTCGACAATATGCATATCTTTGTCTTTTTGCCTGGTAGAGCAACATATTCCTCATTTGCGCGTGGAGTTTCCCAAACTGAATATTAAAGTTTCTATTTCCTTGGATATCCTGTTGATTTGGAAAACCTTCCAAAGACAACCCGGCATCATCTAGATCACTATCCTTCATTATAGAAGGTGAACAAAATGTCCACTGTCCTCTTGAATGCATGTGCGTGCTCTTCGCTGTGCCCAATCCAGCCCATTTTACAAAAATTGCAGCATTGTTTATTCCTTCGGACATTGCTCTGATTCTTTGCGTAAGTTCGTCGACGTTGTTTACTGGATTTTTAAAAATTTAATATTTTTGGTGTAACCAAATGAAAAAATCAAACTGTGTTAAACTACCCGAGCCAGCCTATCAGTGTATTCCTGCTTATTAAACGATTAGGTATCAAAAAATTCTTGCAGGTATGCGATAGTTTTACGAGCTGCATGAGCTGTAACCCTATCCTATTGAAAGAATCCATTTTGCAATGGCACTGATGAAAGGTAAAAAAAATTGCTTTGGATATCTCTGCGCATTCAATGTGTCATTAACAATATTAGGCTAACCTAACCAATCGTCTTCAGCTCAAATCTATCCACAAGCCTATTTTCTGCAGGGGAAGCGCTTCCTCGCGTTAAGAGTGTGAATATCATATGAATCATATTCTGCAAGTTTACATATCAGTTTACGTAAAGCCATTGATGTCCGGGAACTAATGACAAAACTCTACTCGTTTTTCATAATAGGGCAGTAGAAGCTCGTGCATAGCAGTTAAGCAGGAAGGGAACATGTGCAAATCCTTTTTCATTATGAACAGACAAGTTCCATAAGAAGGTCAATTTGTTGGGAAATAGGCCGTAGGGAAGTTGTAGGTACGTTGGTAACAATTTCCTGACATTCTGAATATTTTCTTCATTCCGCTTTGTAAGTCGGTCGCTGCCTTTTTCCTTGTTACACCAGCCAGTTTCTCGAAATTACTGTATCGAGTGCGTTAACGCAGAGTAAAACGAGTTCTAGTCAATCACCACATACAACCATGAATTGGATAGTGCCGTACACTAGCAACTTCCTTGCCATTATGGAAATAACCCTCCGCCATAAATTTTTTGTAATACAGTGAAAACCATTTTTGTGATTTTATTGTGTACGTTTTAATGTTTTGACCTTGTTAGTGTATAACCTAATCCTATTTACTTGTTCATGAGTAGCGTTAAATTAGTCTCACGAATCACTACATAACCATGGAGTTACGACATACATTTTCACGTCCAAGGCCTGCTCTAATTTTGATTTCGATCGTTTTTTATAATAGTAATACGAAGTCTGATAAAATAATACAGTGAATGGCCGTGCAGCGTTCTAGTCAACAAAAGTTGGCTAACATATGAGGTTGAACGTACTAGCATAATCTTCCTTTACTTGCCTGCCATATGTGATCTTAATCGATTCACATTCGCAGTTGTGAAAACAGTTTTTGTGAACCAGTATTTTGCTTACTTGTAATAAAAAATGAATCGTAAACAACTAGTGTACAAGAAAGTTTGCTTCAATCTGGAGAGTAGTACAACCGATAGTTAGGCAATGTTAGTAGATATTTAAAGATGAGGCGGTTTCTACAAAGATTACGCAGAAATAGTTTGAACAATTTTATGTCGGTTTGAAATCAAACAAACAAAGACCAGGCTGCCTCAACTCCAAAATACCTGTCAAATCTTAACAAAATCATTCGTTCTCACAGACCATCGACAATTCGAGAATAAGCTGATGATTTGTAGGTTCTGGTTGGTGCAGTCCAACAAATTTCGACAACACACTTAAACATGAAACGAGCAAGTCCAAATTCGTGCTACGCTTCCCTTATCCTACATTAGTTCTTAGCCGATAAAAATATTGCAATGTGCTCGCGTTCGCCGTGTTCTCCTAATCTCCTCCCCTGCAACATCTGACTCTTCCCAAACACTAAATTATTATTTAAAAACATACGTCTATACTAGAATTCGAAGCGGACGTCACGGAGCACCTGAAAGGGCTTAAGAAGAATGCTTTTCTAAAATTCTTCCAGAAACGGCAAACACTTAGAATAAGTGTGTGACAACTCAAGGAAACCTGTTCAAAAAAGTTTATGTAATATGTATAATCTACCTACTAAGCAATTCGAAGTTAAGAGAGGACTTAGACACGGAAATCCCTTTAATGCTACGTTGTTTAATTTAGTACGGGCGAAGTGTACAAAAAAGATAAACGTAAACCCAGGAGAAAGCATTTATAACAGGACCTACCAATTCCAATTGTAAGCAGATTTTGCGGTCATGTTAGAAAAAAGACCTAGACCTAGGAAGCACGGGACCTCGGTGGGGCTGTGCGAATCCGCGCTGTCAGTGAAATGTGGTCCGATCGGCCACGTGGTCAAACCCCGGCTGAGGTGATGGTATTTCACTTAGTTAAGTTTAGAGCGCATGTTGCAAGAATGGCTAGTATATAAGGGACGCCCGCACCCCTCTGAAGTAATGCGTAAGCCGTTCCGGAGGGGGCGGGCGGTAATATGAATGAATGAACAGAAAAGAAAAGAAAGATCTAGGAAGCACAATCGCAAGAGAAACCGAAACGAACAAAAAAATAAAAACAAAAATCTCTCGTATCGGATATCTAAAAAGTTGTGACCCCTGCTTAATTGAGAGTGAGGGTTTAAGTAGTATTGAAGACAGTTTGTTTTTTTCTATTTTTGT
The DNA here is from genome assembly GCA_014611495.1 of Limonius californicus. Classification (NCBI taxonomy): domain Eukaryota; kingdom Metazoa; phylum Arthropoda; class Insecta; order Coleoptera; family Elateridae; genus Limonius; species Limonius californicus. The sequence continues at coordinate 7,330 of JABXWE010013400.1, forward strand.
CGATCTTTAGCTTGTCTTATATATTTGTGTAATATATGTCCTGTTATTTCTTTTATTTCTTCTAGCCATCTCTTAGGCAATCTTCCTATGGTACGGGTGCAATCTGCTCTCCCTTGGACTAAAAGTTTTTTCTAGATTGTCGTCTGGCCGTATTCAGCGTTTGACTATAGTTGACAAACGATTTTCGATCTATAATTCTTCTAATATGGAGTTGCTCGTGCGTAGTTCCGTCCACGGAATCAGAAACATTCGACGCCAGCACGACGTATCAAACTAACCAAGCTTTTTACTGTCATTTGACGTCATGGTCCACGTTTCAGCCCCAATACTGTAGTATTGTCGGAAATATAAGGGTGTGTTGTTCACCAATTTTATATTTCTTGCTTTGGTCACGTTGCTCTCGCTGCTTATCTTTCTTAATTTACTCGTTGCTGTTTTACCCAGTGGAATTAGTCAGCGGGTTTCTTCTTCACAGCCACCATTCTTATTTAATATTGTGCCTAGGTACATGAGTTTGTCTACAATTTCTCTGCTTCCTATAGTTCCATTGTGTGGATAGGGAATATTGCGATTGTGATCATTATTTTTGTTTTGTGGCTGTTTAACTGACCTTTCTCAACACTTCTTCATAACAAGAAGTGCAATTCAAAATACGAATCACTATACATTACAAAAAAAAACAGTCAAAGAACATTTCAAGAGCTTCCAAAAAAATGATAATTATACCAATCATGATACTCAAGTAAAAGATGGGTTCTTATAGAAGAAGCTAAGAGAACCTTAAACACCCCCGAAGGAATAGTATTAAGGAAAATATATGGCCCAATTTTCAAAGGAGACAAATAGTGATCCATAACGACCATGACCTTGAAACTCCTACACGAAGTCCCTAATATAGCTGCCACAGTGAAAATCTATCAACTAAATTAGTCCCAGTCCTGTAATCATAATAACGTAAAATAAGGGTGCCAAAATGAAGTACTAAAAAAACAGAAAGAACCAGAAAGCGAAGGAGACCGAGCATGTGAAAAATGGGAGTAATAAGCCGGGGATAAAAGCAAAGATGAATAGAAGAAAGTCACTGAGCAGACAAAATTTATAATTAATGAACCGTAGAACCACGACGAGATAATGTATTCAAAATAATGTTTTATATTGGCTTATTCCCCGTATTATTTGATCAAATCTCGTTTGTAGGACTATTTATGTTAAAATTCGAAAGTAAGTGACTACTGCGCCTAGCCGTCTAATGGTTAGCGCACTTACCTTTGGATCCAAGAGACGTGGGGTCGAATCCGGCCAAAGTCGGTGAGATTTTTCTAGCTGGGAAAAATCTGAAAATGCGCCTTCTGTCGGATAAGAAGTAAAGCCGTAGGTCCCGTCCCACTGCGATCTGTGACACTTTAAAATCACTACTGGAGGTGGAACTACTCCAGATAGGCAATATTTATAGTTAGGGTGTACAATGAGACAAATATGGTCTGAGTACATAGAAATGCTTGGAAAACCACATCCTAGATCTCTCTCAATCTAAAACTAGCCAGCTAACTACAGCACTTAACCTGTTTTATGGTGATATAGATCTATGTCTATTTCTTTCTACTTTTAACTGTTTTAAACAGAAATCGAATTTCTAATCGTGTAGTTTAGAATCTATTTTTTAAAATATGTACATATATCGTTTCCAAAACTGTTTTTACATTATCTACACTGAAATCTACATTAAAAATAAACTTTGGGAAAGTCCATTGGACTTCAATTGTTGACTTGGCGTATGACTTATCTCCAGAGGTTTTCCTCAGCCAAGTTACTTTAGTTAGTTCACATTTCTACTGAAGATGGCAGCTTAGTTAACGAAATAGGTATTTAGGTGTTCTAAATATCCTACATTAAGAAGATGATTTTTATATACTTTATTTTAAAATCTTCTTGATTTCAATATTATATCAATAATGCTCTTTTATATAGGCATAATGATAAACTACAAATGTGCACTGTTTTGCACATTTCACTGTGCAAAAGGAAAAATTCCATTTGAAAATGATGCGGTTATGTATTTTTAATATTGAACTAAAAGATCAACTAATTATTTTAAGCAGAGGAAAACAGAACGAGATGAACATTCATTTACAAAGCCATAGTCTTGATGAAATCCTGTAAATGCCTAATTTAAAAACAGAAACGTCTTACTATTTTACTAGAAGAGGAGACATGTGATGTGGGACACCCTGTACAGTAATAGTCAAATTATACATAAAACTAAACCTCATCCGAAAAAGTTCTGATACGGCCCTGCTAGCTCATTATGTAGTACTACTTACCCAGCGAAAACAAAGCAAACATAAAAATTAATTAAAAATACTTCAAAGACGTAACCACCACACACACAAAGAAATTACAGAAAAAAAAACATTACGGAGCAACAGAAACCGTCCAAAAAGAATATCGTGAAACCGAAAGCGTGTAGTTTAGTACAGGAAAGGGAAAAATGTGTTGTGGAGACTAAACACATAAAACTTCTGTTTTCCTCCCTGAAACTTATGTCTTGGGTTTCAACGTTCTCGTTCCTCGACCAGTCTTTCACCCCTTGATTCACCACTCACTTCTTTATGGCACGACATAAAACAGACGCCTTCCTTTATTTTTATTTGACGGGGAACGTGATTAAACCGAACTTTTCAGCACTTTTGCACTCCCGGGGCTTAGATTGGTACATTTGCTGCCCCAAGTTTTTATCTCACGCTTCTCATCCTCCAATAAAACCCATTTATACGTTACCGAAACCTTAATATATACTTTCTTATAGATACTACACAAAGAAATTTAGACCCTTTGGGAATCACCACTAGCAATTTATATTTGAGATGTGTGACCTTGCGGACAAAATTTTCTGTAGAACGAGACATAAAGACGCCGCCAATTATTTGCCTCTGTTTTGTTCTTGTCATTTGAATAACATAAATATAAATTTTAATAAATCTGAATCTTTTTCAGCCGTCTTGGATGAAAACCAAAGAGTATTGGGATAAAACTTTCGAAGATCGCTTTGAAAGACAGAAAATGGATTCGGAAAGGCCTCCTTTAAAGGTAATACTTGTTCCGCATTCCCATAACGACCCAGGCTGGCTGAAGACCTTTGAGCACTATTTCAACTACCAATCACGCCAAATTATAAACCACATGATATCAAAAATGCATCAATACCATAATTTGACGTTTATCTGGTCGGAGATAGCTTTCCTGAATGCATGGTGGGAAGGGGCGCATCCAAGCAAGCAACGAGCACTCAAAGCTTTGGCTAAGTCTGGAAGACTTGAAATTACAACAGGTGGATGGGTTATGACTGACGAAGCGAATACACATATCTATGCCATGGTGGATCAACTCATTGAAGGTATGTTTGATACGTCGTATGCATGTTTGTAAATGAATTTACCTGTTTTATTATCGCAGGTCACCAATGGCTTGTAAAAAATTTGGATATCAAACCAAAGACAGGATGGTCAATAGACCCTTTTGGTCATGGTAGCACTCAACCATATCTTCTGTCGCAATCTGGAATAACGGGCACTGTTATTCAGCGTATTCACTATGCATGGAAACAGTGGTTGGCACTGAAACAGTATGGTGACTTCAAATGGATTCCGAACTGGTCCACTAGTAGCAAAATTTTAACACACAATCAACCCTTTGATATATATTCCATAAAACACAGCTGTGGACCACATCCATATATTTGCCTAAATTTCGATTTTCGTAAAGTGCAGGGTGAATACACGGAATACTCGATAAAAGCCCAAACAATTACAGATAAAAATGTAAAAGAAAAAAGTGAATTGTTGCTTGAACAATATGCTCGAACAGGGTCGCTGTTTCCACATAATGTTGTGCTTATGCCGCTAGGGGATGATTTCCGTTACAATGTCATAGAAGAATGGGACCAACAGTACACCAATTATATCAAACTTATAGAGTATATAAACGCGAATAAAGATACGTATAAGGCTGAAATTGTTTTTGGCACACCCAAAGACTATTTCGAAGAAGTCCAGAAGAGGTTCGACCAATTCCCAACCCTTCGAGGAGACTTCTTTGTTTATGCTGACATATTCTCAGAGGGACGCCCAGCATATTGGTCGGGGTATTTCACAACCAGACCGTACATGAAAATCCTAGACAGAGAATTGGAAAGCAACCTGAGGAGTGCGGAAATTTTATACACTATAGCTTTAAATAATGCCAAACAGAATAATCTTTTACCTTACCTGAAAGTATTAGATCGTGATTTTGAGAAGCTAGTGCAAGCTAGACGAAACTTAGGATTATATCAGCACCATGATGCAATTACTGGCACCAGCAAATCGTTCGTAATGCGAGATTATGGTATGAAGTTGTTTGAAAGTCTTCGAGACACTACTAGTATACAACAAAACGCCATACAAAGCTTGATTTTTAATGGTACTATTACAAGACCTGATCAGAATATTATTCTAAGTGATGTTGAAAGGGATTCCTTTGAGAGATTACCAAAGAAAACTCCAATTGTAGTAGAACCGGGCCGTACAAGACAGGTAATTTACATTTATATATTTCTATTAGTATGACGAAGCTTAACACTGTTACCACAAAATGTAATTTCAACAAGATCCGGAATTATGTGCCTTAAAGTTTATACTTGTTATTTGACTAATTGGGAGATTAATCGTGTTCATTCAGTACGTGCCAGGATTACATTAGACTTACAGTTCAAACAAGGAATACAAACCGGGGAACATGCCTTTCTTGAGAATGATTTTTCTTTTCATTAGGGAGAATGTTTAGTTTCTTAGTATTAGACTATAAATCAAATCCCCTACAAATAGCGACATTTTCAATACTTTTAATTTTTAAACACAAACGTCAATAGGCACTGATAGCAAAGCCATTATACCTTGCCATTAAGTCCGTTTGTGGTATGTTACATGACTAGAGACTAATTGCATGCCTACAGTGGTTTATAAATTATATTTGCAATTATATCAATTTCATCATGACGTGTCACTTTTCAAAAGTGTTTTAACTTCAGTCAGGTTTATCAATTTAACCTTATTAATATATTTAAGACGGTGAATCAACGAATGCACGTTCATATAACGGTTCTAACGAAACCCAGTTTTACTTCTTAATGACATTTTCTTTTGCCACAATAAAAATTTGAGCTAAAAATGTAAACATATCTAAGAGATGTTCTTCATTTAATTAAAACTATATTAAACATTTTTTGAAAATTTGGAAATTATAATTTTAAAAACATTCTATAAATATTTTTAATTATATAGAAAATGTTTAAAAATATTTAAATTTCACCTAAAATATCCTATACGGATTGGCGGTCTACGAACATAGCATATAAAAAACATTTAGATCCATGTATCTTGACGTTTTTAATATTCTTCATACATAAGTAAATAAATGCGACGAATTTAATTTTTTTTTGTATCCTTAATGGAAAACAGCCATTTGATTAAGTAGAATTCACAAAGGAAATGTTTTATTTTACTCATTAGCAACACTTTATTCGTTAGCAACACTTTAATCGTTAGCAACACAACCATCTTCTGTTAAAATTCTGTTTTTTTTAATTTGTCGTCATGCGTTGCTAAGGTTACTTTTAATAGGCAACTACGTTAAAGATTGTAATAAAACAATTTTTGTTAAAATATTCTTAGGTTTTCCACGTTTTCCATTAAGGATACAAAAAAATAGCATGTTTAACTCGTAAGAAAAGTGGTCTACTATCTCGTGAAAACTTAATTTACTCGCTAACGCTCGTAAATCAATCTGTTTCCACTCGATAGTAAACAACCACTTTTCTTTACTTGTCAAACAATCTACTATTATCATCTTAGTATTAACTATGACCTTAATTTGACAGCTGCCTGTCACAATTTTACGAAATTTGTGTTTTTTCTTTTAATTAATAACCAAAATAATAACAGTAATATTGTTATGAATCTCTATAAAGTGTACGAGAAAGTACAGATTATTAAATGACTTTTTTGTATCCTTAATGGAAAACAGCCATTTGATTAAGTAGAATTCACAAAGGAAATGTTTTATTTTACTCATTAGCAACACTTTATTCGTTAGCAACACTTTATTCGTTAGCAACACTTTAATCGTTAGCAACACAACCACACAAAAAATGACATTTAACGAAAAAATTATTCACTATATTTATTGCCATAAAAATTGTTCAAAAGTTTTATCATATTTTTCTTTTGACTTTGATGGAAGTAGATTTAGAGTCGCTTCTCTGGCGGCTTCCAAAATACTCTCATTTTCTTCAAACTGCATCTTCTGTTAAAATTCTGTTTTGTTTAATTTGTCGTCATGCGTTGCTAAGGTTACTTTTAATAGGCAACTATGTTAAAGATTGTAATAAAACAATTTTTGTTAAAATATTCTTAGGTTTTCCACGTTTTCCATTAAGGATACAAAAAATAGCATGTTTAACTCGTAAGAAAAGTGGTCTACTATCTCGTGAAAACTTAATTTACTCGCTAACGCTCGTAAATCAATCTGTTTCCACTCGATAGTAAACAACCACTTTTCTTTACTTGTCAAACAATCTACTATTATAGCGGTAGCTCGTTACGTGCAACTCGAGATTTATTTGTAGTAACGTTCAAAAATCGACCTAGCCCATGTATTAATACAATACACCAAATTTTGAAGAACTGAGGAACACGGGTGTCTCTCTCCAGCCAACCATAAAAGAATGTTACACCCAAGAAATATTAATCAAGGAACGCAAGAAGTAAGAATATGTGCTGCTGTAGAAGTAGATCCACACCAGTCTTCCAGAAATATTGCTAAAGATGCTGGTGTCCATCATAGTACTGTATTAAAAGTTTTACGAAAAAATTGATATCGTTCCTATAAACTATCGAAAACCCAACAAATTTTCCCAAATGACCAAATTAGACGAATGGAATTTTACGAACATAATGGAAAAATCGAACAGTGACATGAATTTCTTATGCAAAATTTTTTCACCGGCCAATGCACGATTCCAATAAATCTATCTATCTATCTAAACTTTATTTGTTGAGCATTGAGCTAGAACGTAAACCAACGCTTGACAGTTCCGTTGATTTACCGGATGTGTATTTACGTAATATTTCTTGCGTTTCTAAATTAACGTTGGTGCCGTCGGACTTCTTTTTTAGAAGATTACACGTTCCTGGAACAACTTGCTCCATTTTAGGAAAATAAGCACCAGGCACTGTACAAACGCTCCGAAAACCGATAAACACTGCTCAAAAAGCACAAAAACTTAACCCGGTAATTAAGAGTGCAAAGTAAAAATTTTGAGCGTCAATTACTCCTTAAGTAATGAGGCATTGGCGTTATCTAGCGTAGACCAATCACAGCGCGCGCTCGGGCGAATCAAACACATGCCTTTGTTTACGTTCTAGCTCAAGGTTCAACAAACGAAGTTTATGTAGCTATTCCATCCATCGTCGGATGTAAGCCTCTCCAAGTCCTCTCCATTCCAATCTGTTTTTTGCCTTTCTCATCCAGTCGTAACCTGCGAATTTTTTGACATCATCCGTTCATCTTTGCGGACGTCCTACACTCCTTTTGTGGTGCCGTGGTCTCCATTCGATAAATCATTTGGTCCACCGGTTACCTTGTAGCCTGGCGATGTAACCCGCCCAACTCCATCTTTGTTTGCATAGTCGATAACTACGTCAGTTACTCGTGATCGTTTTCTAATTTCTACGTTTGGAATACAGTCCGCTAGGGTGATGTTAAGCATGCGCCTTTCCATTGCTCTCTCCGTTATCTGTAGTCTTTCAATTATGTTCTTGTTTATTGCCCATGTTTCTGTTCCGTACGGGGAGTATATGTTGGTCGAAAGTTTTTGATTTAATTGTGTTAGGTAGGTTCGAACAAAAGATTTTCTGTAGTTTCCCGAAACTGGCCCATGCTAAAGATAGTCTTCTATTTAGGTCCGTTTTGAGATTGTTCTTAGTTATTTCAAGTTTTTGACCCAAGTATTTGTTGGTTTTGTACCGTGAGATTTGTATTGTTGTTGGTTTCGATATCATTCGTCATATATTTTGTTTTGCTAATATTTACCTTTAAGTAGTCCTATTTCCTTTGATTTTGTTTGTAACTCATCGACCATTATTTGTAGTTCTTCCTTGCTTTAACTGAATATCACGATGTCGTCGGCAAAACGTAAGTGGTTTAAAAGTTCTTCGTCTATGGATATGCCTTTGGTGTGCTAGTCAAGTCGTTTAAACACGGCTTCCATTGCTAGTGTAAATAACTTCGGCGAAATTGAGTCTCCTTGTCGCACTCCTCTATTAATTTTGACTGTATTCGTTTTTGCTTCCAAGTTCACCTGGAATGTGGCGTTTTTGTATATGTACTTTATAATATTTGTACATCCGTGGTCTATTCTGCAGTTACTCAGCGCATTTAGAACTGCCCATATTTCTACAGTGTCGAATGCTTTTTCGTAGTCTGTAAAAGCCATCAATAATGTAATATTATACTCGTTTGTCTTCTCTATGAATGTTCTTGTGACTTGTAGGTGGTCAAGTGTACTGCGTCCTTTGTGAAACCCCGCTTGTTCTCTGGGCTGATATCTATCTAGTTTGTCTATTATTCTTTCTGTGATGATCTTTGTGAAGGTTTTATAAAGTGTTGACATGAGACTGATTGGTCTATAATTTCCCAATTTTTCCTGGTCTCCTTTCTTGAATAATAGAACCATCAAAGCTTTGTTCCATTCCTCCGGTATTTTTTGTTCAGTAATACATCTGTCGTATAGCTGTTGTAGTATATATAATATAGGTGTTCCGCCGTATTTGAGCATTTCGATTATTACTTGATCTCCAATTCCAATAAATTGTCGACACGGTCCAGCAATCTGTCGTCCTTGGTCGCGAAATAATCCTCACAAGTATTACAGCTGTCGATCTCAATATCCAAAAAAGTTGAATGTGTGTAGTGAAATATTGGGTGATAACATTATTAGACCATTTTTTATCGACGGGCACCTAAATGGTCTAAAATATCTTGATATGCTGAAAAACGAAATCGTTCCTACTTTGGATCAAGTTCCAGGGATGAGTCTTGATGAAATTTGGTTCCAACGAGGCGGTTACCCCACCCACAATACGCTAGACGTACGGGAATACTTGGCAAATACATTTCCTAATCGTGTAATTGGAACCGTAAGCACAGTTCCTTGACCGCCTAGATCCCCGGACTTGTCACTTCAAGATTTCTTCGTGTGGTCTTACATTAAGTCGAAAATTTATGGGTTTGAAGAAGTCAGAGCTATCATACTGGACGAACTGCGAATTAAAATTCAGGGTGCATTTGCAACTATTACCCCACAAATGCTTGCTAATGTGAGAACCGGATTTTACAATCGCTTGGGCTACTCCTTGGGGCAATTTATTCGAACATTTATTGCAAATAATATCTTGCTTCAGTTAAGTTCTTGGAACTGCTAGTGTTGATTATTTAGTTGATTTTAACTTAAAAATGTTGTTTCCTTTGTCCATTATTAATTTATTCTATTTTATTCGCTTATACCAAGACTTAATACATATCTAATATTTTCGTCACTTCTTTATTAATTTTTGGAAAGCTATTGTAATAGGTAAAATACTTTCATGCTTGGATGCTCTTAAATTAAATTATATCCACGATAAATCTGATTCTGGTGTCTTGAATAAGTACGTTAAATTTTGAAGCACAAACTCATTTACTAATTTGTTTAGATATTAAAACGAACTCATATCTAGAGTCTTTGGATATGCACACAATCACAATTTCGTTGTTAATAAAAATATCCTACATTTATCAAGGTGCATCGCGTGAACGTTAAATTGTTTTCGCATGTGCTATGTTCGCACTTGAAACCGCCAATCGGTATACATAAAAATTGTCGCCATGTGTATACATCAGATTAAAAAATAACTAGGGTTTGTATTCGATCCTTAAGAAGGGTAGAAGGATGAGATGAAGTACCACTTATGCAGGGTAGGCCAAAAGACACTTTACCATTTCAAAATTAAATAACTTTTTGTATTTTTATTAATTCTTAATGGAGATAGTTATCTATACATGAAAAATAATATCTTGTAAATGATACCCATTTTCACCTTCACGAATGCGATTTCTTTCAATTGTGTTTTCCATAATTGCATGTAAAATGGCTGGCTTGGATTTCTCTACAAATATTGTTCTTCAGCCCAAGAAGAAACTGAGACTTATTGGCAAACACTCGCTCTATCAGAAACCAGAATTTCTGGAATTTTTTTCCATAGCAGCTACATGAACTCTCTGGCTGAATAACCAGTTACCCCAAACCTCTACGTTACTGATGTATTTTCTACAGTAGGAAGCACGAAATTAACATTTCGGGATATCTGTCGCCGTAACTGTTACTGTATTCCCATTAGCATCCTCAAAAGAGTATGGGCCTAACACCCTTTCAGATGTAACCCTACACCATTCCGTGACTTTGGAGGGGGGGTGCAACTCGCGTTAGTAGAAGATTTTCCATATCCCATATCCAATGGAGTGCTGTTTTTCAAAGTAAAATTCCATAAGTTTTATGCGTTGTTCCAAGCTTTTAATTTTAGAATGTGATAGAAAAATAAAATAATGTATAGCGGCGAAAAAGTTATTTGATTTTTAAATAGTAAAGTGACTTTTGGCCCACCCTACACACAGCACGACGCGCAGCGCTCTCTGTTTTCTGTTAACTTCATCCAGCGTATGTGGCAATAATTTCCATGTATCTTAAAAATCATATTTGACACAGTCCCTGTAGATATTTATGTATGTGTATATAAGATAATTTATGAATATTTGATAGAAATTTGTGGGGTATGTAGGGTATTCAAAATAGACAACTTTTAATAAAAAAACTTATATACAGAAATAATCGTTTTCGAGCTAGAACTGGACTTGGGAGTGATGCTCATAATAATTTTATTTATTTGTCAAACACTACAATAACTGTTAAAAAGGACGACCACCAACTTCGATGCAAGCATTGCACCTCAGAAGCATATTTTGGTATGCTTTTTCAACAGTGCCAGGTGTTGTTTAGAGTTCTTGCGCTGCAGCCAGAATACTAGTACTGCTAGTAGATCTTCTTCAGACTCAGCAAACGTCTCGTAAATCAAATTCTTCATATGAACGCATATAAAATCTAAGAGATTTAGGTACGAGGGGCGTAGTTGCCACGCTACTGGTCCCCTTGACCAATCCATTACCATATTGAAGCCAGATTTGTTGACGAATCCTCAATTTTGGTAATACTTCTTACTAAAAGGCCAACTAAATGCGGCCGGTGCGACGATACGAAAAAAGGAACGGCCCAATTAAACAACATTCAGGTAGATAACTACTGTTACCTATAGCTAGAAACGATGCGCTTTAAGAATGAGTTTCTTATTATAAGTTGATCTATTTTGAATCCCCTACAAGTGTGTAAATAAATAAAGTGCGTATTGGAAATAATTGCGGGGAGATCCGAAGGTAGTTCTGCACCCTGCTGCCATTTTAGTTTTGTTTGAGGTAGTTAGTAACGTGGCGCTCTAACCCAAGGGGGCCGACGGATAAGTTTGTAACACGTATTCAATAACACCGTAGATATTTAAAAATCGTAAGGATACTTTTCAATAAAATGTAAAAGAATATGTTACTTGCATACTTATAGATATGGTTGAGGATGTCAGTTAATAATAATTTTCCAATCAAAAGTAATATTAAAATTATACTACATCGATTGATTTGTCCCAACCTAAATATATGCTATTGATCAGTGTGAGTGGGCAAAGTTAACAATGAAGTATCTTATACAGTTTAATTACTAATCAAACCGAAATACAAAATCTGCATCAAAAGACTTTTTGAATATGAATTTATTTAATTTTGTTACAGGTAACGCTATTCAATTCTTTGGCGCAACCGCAAGATTACTTGGTGCAAGTGAGAGTAACAGCGACCAAAATTAAAGTGGTAGACAATGAAGGGCACGACATCATATACCAAATTAACCCGGTTTGGAACTGTTCAGACACCAACACTAAAATTGTGATTTCAAACAATGAATTTGAACTCGTTTTCGTGGCAAAGTTGCCCGCGCTAAGCATCATGACCTACAATATTACTCATCATGCATCTCCAGATGTTAGTGAAAAATTGTCTATAATCTACTGCAATAAATGTCATAGCAAAATTCAGTCAACAACAGATCGAAACACGCAGGAAGAAGAATCGCCTGAACTTTTAAAATCCATATTCAAAATTAAACGGACACAACCCGGCGATGTTCAACTTGAAAATAACAAATTTAAAATTTTATTTAACGGAAACACAGGCTTTATGAAAACGGTAACGAGGAAGCATACTCAAAAAATTACGCAATGCGCCATACAATTTGCAGCTTATAGAAGTGCCCAGTTTCACTCTGGAGCATATCTATTTATGCCAGACCCTAATGAACGTGATATTGAAAAGGATATTTTGCTGCAATACAAAGAGCAAATGAGCATCATCATTACGTCGGGTGCGGTATCGAGTGAACTCACGGTACTTTACGGACCATTTTTAGTTCACACTGTACGTATTTTGCATATTGAAGACTCCACCTTATCGGATGGAATATACATAGAAAATGAAGTCGATTTCGAAAGTCCGCCGAAGAACCGCGAAACAGAGCTGTTCATGCGAATCGTGTCGGATGTACAAAACGGCGACCCTCCAGAATTCTACTCAGATGCAAACGGCTTCCAGATGCAGAAACGTATCAAAATTGAAAGGGTGGGCATCGAAGGCAATTACTTCCCCGTCACTACTATGGCTTACATCCAGGATGATGTTATGCGATTGAACCTAGTAACAAATCATGCTCAAGGGGCAGCTGCTTGGCAACCCGGTTTTCTGGAAGTTATGTTAGATCGTAGAACACTGTATGACGATTCACGCGGTATGGGCGAGGGTTTAGTAGACAATCGTAAAACTATTGGTAAGTATTGGTTACTTCTCGAGGACGTCCAACATATCAATGTAAAAAAAGAATCTCATAAACGCTTCGAGAATGAAAACACAAGTGGTGATGATGTGTTCGAAAAAGGCGACGTGGTACGTTCGTTCAACATTCCTACAGAATCAGTTCAAGACTTATCAAAGAAAACGGAGTTTTCACGTCCATCGCTGTATGCTAATCAAATGTCTAATGCCTTAAATTATCCTGTCAGCATCTTCATTTTAGAAGACGAAACTATAGAGCTTGGAGTTAACGCTTCAGTAAAATTGATTAATCAGCAATTGCCGTGCGATATGCATTTATTAACGTTGCGAACGCAGCCTGATGTAGTTTATTCCCAATTTCCTTCCGTTCATGCACTAATGGTTTTGCACAGACAGGGCTATGATTGCGGAGTGAACAATAATTTTACATGCACCATATCAAATATTGAAGATAACACCAACTTTGTCCAAGTCAAAGTTAAAGAATGGAAACCCACCAGTCTTACCGGGACTTCCGGCGAGCAGGTTCCCTATTTGGATTTAGCGGACGCCACAATTCCACCAATGGCTTTACAGACTTTCAATATAACACTTTTTTAATGACTAATTTAAAATGTGATTTAGATTAGAATTTTAATGTTTTTTATATTATTAGGAGTGTGCAAAGTATGTATTCCAATTTTCCAATTTCATTTGACAAAAATGCTCAAGCAGTGTTAGGCATTTCGTTTTATATTTACTACTTTGGTCAACTGTTGCAAAAGTGGACTCGAAAAGGGGATTCCTACATTCCATAAATTAGATCAAATTCCAAAGTATTAAAGAAAGATAATTTATTGTAGCTATTTATAACTGTGTTAATGTGATCAAGTACTCTAGAAATGTTTTGAATGGGATTGTAAGTGCAATAAGAAGTTATAGCATTATGAAGTATTCCAGTAAATTCAAGATGAGTTTAATCAACTACAGTTGCACGACTCCAAAACTAAGACAGAGTGCTTTTCCATTGTTGTAGATAATTGTAAATAAAATTATTTTTCCTGTTGTTATTGTTGTAAATATTTCCTAATGCTCATCAATGTAATACGTTAGTACAATTTTATTAAAACACTAGAGTGTAAATAATTAATATGAAGCAATTTTTGACTGATTTTTTTCCTTTAGTATTTAGGATTTTAGGTGTGTAATGTTAAACTCTTCTGTGTATCCTTTTTGTCCTCTCAAAACTTGTACATATTTTTAGAAAATATTTTACAAGGCGATTTTGTATATATAATTGGGATTTCTTATTTATTAAACAAAAATACAGCAATAATTATTTTTTTATTGGAGTTTATGAATTTTTCCTACCATCTTTTCGTACACCTACCTAAAACAACACGGCAACTGTTTTACAACTACTGTGTAAAGCAAAAATCACTTCAGTTTCTTACTAAGAGTAGTTGAATATGTTATGAAAATTAATTTGTTCATGAGTACTGAGTAATGAAGTTCTAAGGAATCTAAGGTATGTATCAGAAGTAGCGGTTCAAAATCAAATTAACCAGATATCCAAACAAAGGCGCATCGGAGGACTTTCAATTGTTTATTGTGCTTCGTTAGTCGTCTAGTTTACTTAGTGTATGTTTAGTTTGGCAACTGTCAAGATGAAAGTATTTAATCCAAACGTTTTACGACAACGCATCTACATTATGATTGGAATACGTAATAAAAAATATGTTTTGAATCATTTTCTTGACGAAGGTGTCGGCTGGAGAACAATCTATAAAATGTTTACCAGATGCAAAAGTAATATTGATCCTGAATATAAGAAAAAAAATCGGAAAGAACACCCATTTTGCATGACCGTACACTGAAAAAAACTGAAGATAGCAGTCAACAATCGAATTGGGGTAAGTTTCCGGAAACTTGCACGCTATTTCAACGTTTTAAAGGACACAATCTGTAGTAATTTTAAAAAAATGGCCTGAGGAAGTATCAGCGCAATGTAAAACCACGATATACTGATAAACAATTGGTAGAAATACCTAAAAAGTATCGAGCGTCAGAAAGTTTTAGAGGGTGATGTTGTCATCATAATAGATGATGTAAAATATTTTTGTTTTCAAACAACAATGACGTTACAAACTAGGGATTTTATACTAAAGATGAAGCATCCACACCTAAACATGTAAAATTTATATAATATATAGAGGGTTTGTTACCACATTCGTCGTTTCCCGCATCCAATACACCAAAGTTTTCCGTCTTGAGTATCTTCCTGGACTAGCTGCCTACTTGACATTGCTTGCACTGCTTGCCCCCAGGTTCTTCGGGGTCGACCTTTCTTCCTTCTTGCGGCAAGAAACAATTTCCAAATTTTCTGGCGATCTAATTCCTTCCATGCGGTTTAGATGTCCATACCACACTAGTCTTTTCCTCTCTAGTCTATCTATTATATCGTCTTTCACTTCCATTCTTTCCTTGATAATTCTGTTGGGAATATGTTCAAGTCTTGATACTCTGTAGTTTCTTTTTAGGGCATCCATCTCGAGTGCTTACAGTCTTAGATTTTGTTTTTTGTTTTACTGCCCAGACTTCTGAGTTGTACAGTACAGTTCTTCTACAATAGTCTGGTATATTCTTCATTTTGTGCTGTTTCTAATTCCGTTGCTCCACCATAAACCATTTAGTTGCTGTATAGCTTTTCGTCCTTGGTTCATTCTGTTTTCTATATCACGCTCACAGTTTGGGTAATTATTAAATATGGATCCAAGGTACTTGAACTCTTCGCAGTGTTTTATGTGTTCTCCATCTATATATAGGTCCTCTCCGCCTGTACCCACTGCCAAATATTCTGTTTTGTCAAGGCTTATTTCAAGATCAAATTTGAACCAAAGGTTTTGGCGTGGTGAATAATATTCATAAAAGGTAAGAGGGGGTATTGATAAGTACTTAGCCTACCTAATAAAACGCCACAATATTTCAAAACAAAATTGTATTTATTCAACATAATCTCCTTTAAGACTTAATACATTTACCAGAACGTTCATAAAGTAATTCTAAGCCATTAAAAAAAATCTTTGCCTTGGTCTGCAAACCACTCCTCAACGGCACATACTGCTTCGTCATTTGTCGAAAATCTTTCATCTTTCTAATGTTTTTTGAGTTTTGGGAACAAATAATAGTCTAACGGTGATCCGGAGATGTAGGGCGGGTGATCAACCAATTCAAAACCAATTTCATCAATTTTTTGCAGTGCAATCAACGACTTGTGAGCAGGAGCGTTGTCTTGCAAAAAGAGCACACCTCTGGCAAGTTTTCCGAGGCGCTTTTCCACAATTTTCTTACGTAATTTAGTTAGCAACTCAGTATAATATGCTACCGTGTTAGTTCTACCCCGTTCAAAATAATCTATCAGAATTATTCCATCTTTGTCCCAGAAAACTGAAGTAAGAATCTTGCCAGCCGATTTTTGAACACGGAATTTTTTGGGTCGTGGAGAACCAACATGCTTCCACTGTTTGGATTGCTCTTTAGCCTCTGGGTCATAGTGATGGATCCACGTTTCGTCCATAGTAACAAGCCGATCCAAAATGTTTGAGGAATCTTCTCGTCAACAGAACGCCCTTCTGATCAACGTTCAAGCATCTTGGAATCCAGTTGGCCGAAAGCTTTCTCATACATAAGTGGTGATGAATAATGTGAAACACACTTTCATAGAAAATGTGCAATGCTTATGCAATATTCTCAATCCCAATACGTCGATTTTCTAAAATCATGTCATGGACAGAATGAATGTATTCCGGAGTGATCACAGAAATTGGTCTTCCAGGGCGGTGCTCATCTTTCACTTCTGATCTTCCTCTTTTATATTCCGCAACCTAGTTTTTAATAGTAGTGTATGAAGGACACTGATCCCCTAAGGTTTCTATCATATCAGCAAAAATTTCTTTGCTCGATAACCCTTTCTAAAATAAATACTTAATAATTGACCGAAACTCGATTTTTTCAAATTCTATCTTTTTCTCAGACATGCTGTTTTCAATAATTCACAGTTTTATCACCGTCCAACTTATGGATGTCAAAATTTGACACCTTATTTATAAAATATCATAGTTGTAACCGTAGCAACCATATTCACTTTTCTTTACTAGAAACTTTCCAGATATCCAATACCCCCTCGTATTTGTAACTTTTTCGTGCAAACTCAAAAGAGACAATCGGTTAACACGGATGTGTACATTTCAAAATGTCTGCCAAAAAGGGTTCATTTTGTGAATAATCGCCATAAAAACTATAAAACTATTTTCTGGCTGGATATGCTATCGTGCCATTATTCTCAAAAGGCGTTGGATTGGCTGAAAACCAAACAAATATATCAATTGTACCAAAGCATGCAAATCCGCCTCAAGCTCACCCAATTGAGAATTTATGGGAAATTTTATCTCGACTAGCTTATGAAAATGGTTGGGAGGCAACATCAACCGATCAATTACAGCAACGGATTATTTACTGTTCCAAAAAAATTTACGCCAATCGAATCCAACACATGATGGAAAGTGTTCGGAAAAAGTTGATAAAAACTGAAGACCATGGACGTCTGGCAGTTTAATTAATTTTTGTTTGTGTACCAAATACTTTGTGTTTTATAATAATAAAATTGTAACCAATTCTGCCGCTACTTCTAATATATACCTTAGGTGGATAATCCACATCTCAAGATCTCCACAATATGCTATCTTGGCTTTTTGTGTGATAGTTTTGTTTAAATGTAAGCCTATTCCGTATAGTTGAGTTGTGTCAATGTATTTCATACAAACTATACTAAGACTAAGCCCGCCTCGGTGGTCTAGCGGTTGACGCACTTGCCTTTAGATACAAGGGACGCAGGGCGAACCTGACCGAGGTCGGTGGGATTTTTCTTGCGGGGAAAAGTCTGAAAGTGCGCCTTCTATCAGATAAGAAGTAAAACCGTAGATCCCGTGCCACTGCGATGTGTGACACGTTAAAAATCACTACCCGTGGTTAGAATTACCCCAGATAGGCAAAATTACAATAAGCCAATGATGGATACAGTGCTCAGAGATCCTTGAAAAACCGCGTCCTGGATCTCGCCTTTTCAAATACAATACAGGACATTTGATAATACCTTGAAATTAGTTACAAAACGCAATTTTTTAAAAACAATGTTCTACACAAGATATCTCCAAACTGCACGGCACTAATTTCGGAACATGTTCTTAGGGGTCAAATAAAAAAAGTTCATGTATGTATAATTATGTCTCCACTTATTTCTTGCCGAGATATTAAGAGGTAAAGATCTTAATCAAATGGCCGTGGCTATTAAAGATAACCGATGGTCGGAATGGATCCGTTTAATAGCCACCACGATCGCCGGATCTAACTCCTTTCAACTGTTTTCTGTAGGATTGAATGAAGTCTTTGATTTATACTACGACCATTGGCATGGGAGAGCAACTAACGCATTGCAACGTAAAAACTCCAGCAACTATCCGAAATAGTCCTGATGCGGGATGCCTTAAGACGTGTGAATTCATCGTGCTCAATGCTGAATTCAATAAAACTGTTTTACCCTTTAATATCTCGATAATAAACAAGCTTAAGAGATATGTTGATACAAACTTTTTGTTTATTTTGACCTAGAGTACATGTCCGTAAAAATAGTGCCATGTAGTTCTGTATTGATCATACTCATTTTCAAAATAAAAACGACACGCTAAAACAAGCAAATCGGCATCGTTTTGCAAACTTCCCTATTCACATCATAAAACCTTTTATTTAGCACTTTGTCATAAATAACTATTGTAATCATAGCATACTTCAGATATGTTTACTACTGGGTATCCGTACAGCGCCATCTATATGTTATTTGCTGATCTAATTAGTGAGGATTATCAATCGTTTATAAATAAAATATAACAAAATATTTTATTCCGATCGGAGAAAAAATAGGATGTATAACTCGTAGAAAGGTGTAATTTCCGGACGCAGGTAGTTCCACCATCGTCCCGAAATCTATCATCACTGTTCCTACCAAATACACACTACAGGGTGATTCATTAGCCTCTTTACACATTTTGGCCATGATAACTAGATCTAATTTCATGAAAAAATGTTCATATGAATGTAGGTTCTATCTTTCTTTTTTAAGAAGTTATAGGGTTTTTTAAATAATTATCTCTGTTAACACTAATGACTAATGAGTAATCATATTTTAAGTAAATCAAAAACATTTACTGTAACAAACAAGAAGCTACATTGAGACTACAGTAAATGTTCAAAAAATAGTCCATTCTCCTGAATACACAACTGACAACAACAAACTAAACTCTCTTGCACGCGCAATAAATTCATATTATTTCTAATATGAGTTTCAGCATCTCGAATCCTCTAATATATTAATTATTTTATATTATTAATATAATAATTGATGACAATCATTTGTTTCCACGGCATAAACAAGGTGATCTAGGTGGCTATAGTATAGGACCTCTGTTGTCAATCCATTTATTTGGAAAATGAGTATGCAGCCATTCGTTTACTTGTCTTCCTCGGTGAGGCGGAGTCCCGTCATGCTGATACCACATATCTTACATCAAGTGAAGTGGAACGTCATAACAAAACAAACAAACAAACTATTTTTGATAGGAGATTATTTTTTACTAACTTTTGTTATGCTAAACCATCACTACTACATTTTTTCAATTTAATTTAGGGTTCAAAAAGATAATTATTTTAAAAACCTTATAACTTTTGAACAAAGAAAGATAGAACCTACATTCATAAGAACATTTCTTCATGACATTACGTCTAGTTTGTATTGCCAAAGTTTGTAAAGAGGCTAATGAATCACCCTGAATACTATTTCATATACAAAAATATATTGCCAAGATAAACGTCATACTATTTAGGTTAACACAATTGAAAAGAATAAGTATGAATATTTATTATACTTAAAATAAGCCGGCTTCGGTGGTCTAGTAGTTAGCGCGTCTGCCTTTAGATCCGAGGGACGCGAGATCGAACCTGGCTGAAGTCGGCGAGATTTTTCTAGCGGGGAAAAATCTGAAAATGCGCCTTCTGTCGGAAAAGAAGTAAAGCCGTAGGTCCCGTGCCACTACGATGTGTGACACGTTAAAAATCACTACTGGAGTTGGAATTACCCCAGATAGGCAAAATTCTTAGTTAGGGTGTACAATAGGCCAAATGTGGCCTAAGTTCATAGAGATGCTTGGAAAACCGCGTCCTAGATCTCGCTTTTTCAAATCATCAATCATCATCATATTTAAAATAAAGGTTACGTTTTGTATTTTTATATACATGTAAATCTCAGATTTTAATATTAATCCTAGTAAAACGATTTTTTCGTATTCATTATATGTTTGAAAATACATACATATTTTATTTTCTAGTGCGTATGTTGCAGCACATTTCTTGTACCTATTGCAGATTTTTGCTACATATTTTAGTGTATACGTACTCTATCTTCAAGTCAGTATGCCCAACACTAATTACAACTATCTACATAATAAATTTAAGTTTGATTTTATACAATGTTTCTTTGAATTTGAAAGATTCTATCACCTCCCGGTAGATACGCCACTGGTATGTTATCAATGATCAGCACCAATTCATCAAAGTTTCCAACCCTTGAAACGCCCTCTAATGGTAAATCAATCGCCAGCTGACAACAATAAACAATATTCATCCAATTTATATTTAACTAATAAGACATAAAATTAGCTCAACCATTTTTAAACATATTAATTTCTTCACTAAATCATTGTTAAGTTTGCCATAAATGAAGTTGAAACGAATATTTCTAAAATCAGTATCACAATAGGTAACACCCCCTGATTTGCATGTACTTATTAATTAGAATGCAATGTGATTTAAATGAATGAATAATTGTATTAAAAAAGAGTACAATATAACGCCCATACGTCCTCTCATTCGAAATGCTGACACCCGGTGTGCGAATCGTACGGGGACCAGACTGGTCATGGGCAAACCAAGGTAAGTGTCCTACTTCTTCACCAGTAATAAACTAATGTCATAATTATTTCCTAGACGGGGGCGAAGGACATGTAGGCACAGTCTGTGAAATTGGAAAGCCAGGCACCGTTGGATCGCCTGACAAGACCGTCGTGGTGCAATGGGACAATGGCACTAGAACGAATTACAGAGTTGGTTATATGGGAAAATATGACCTTAGAGTTTTCGATAATGCTCAGATAGGTAAGTTGATGTACTCTCTGTGTTAACTTAACTATAAATTTGTCCTTTTTAGGTGTCAAGCATCCCAACATCGTTTGTGACGGTTGTGATAGTCAAGGCATAGCTGGTATGCGATATAAGTGCTCCATCTGCTATGACTATGACCTTTGCTACATGTGTTATCATGGGGATAAACATGATGTGAATCATCCTTTCAAACGATTCGACTCCACCACATCTCTAGGGTAAATGTTTGTTGATATCACCGCTGATAATTTTACAATGCATAGAGTTTCACTCCTAATCATTATTTTTTAACACCCGAAAGAACAGTCTTAAATAAATTTAAATATTAAAATGCTTAATTCACTGCAGATTTAAATATTTATGTGCAGTAATACACAACATCACCATACAAAGTCAAAAATAAAAAGTAATTGCAACCAGAGAAGTATTTTTGTAGTGTTGTTACACATAGCAACATTATTACTCAATTTACGTATTTCTTTGTTTACCAGTTATGCTCCCAGATTAGTTTTTATTCATCTGCATTTATTTTCTACACATCTTTCTGTCCCTTACTAACATTCTCTCTGTTATTGCCTTTTCTCTCTTTTGCACCAAATCTTATATATGCTTTTCCCATAATATTCATAATCTACTTCTCTGTCTTCAACTATTTTTGTTATTGTGTTCTAATCCACTCTGCAAACATGCCCATACACTTTCATTCTCTATTGTTTTCATCAAATGTTCCAGTTCCATAAATCTCTAATTGTGTTATTATCAATTCTGTACGTTCTTGTGTAACTTCTTGGTTTACCCAAATACTTTATTTCAACCACAGCTACATTTGATTCTAATTTTTCAGTATAATAAAATGTTCTGGAAGTTAGTATTTGTTTTCTTGTTAGATTAATTTTTTTTAAGTAATTATGTTGTTTATCACGTAACAAATTTGGTTACCGTTCTTGTCGTTTACGATACTATGGATATGTATAATTTTCAACCTGATCTGTTTTATTTACCCTTATTAATATTGCAGTTAGATCCTTGCCAATGTTCACGACTTTCCTTTTGTTTGTATTTATTCTTGATTTTACTTTTTTCTGATCCATTCTTCAATTAATATGTTGCCAATTGTCATGCTATATCTTTTTGTGAGATCAATCCTACATCGTCTGCACACATTAGGTGGTGCGAAAATACTGATTTAAGGCGTCTGTTTCCAATCCACATTTTGTCTAATTCATTATCACATTGACACATTTTTATTTGTTACAGTAATAAACAATAATACGCTCAGACTACCCATTGCTTTCCACCTTCCAATATCTTAAAGTCCTCAAATATAACTTGATTAAATATCAATTTACATTGTACCTTCCTGGGTTCATCTATATGAAATTCTTGTTATGTTGCGTTTATATTCAGTAATGCCAAACTTAATACCTTCCCTTTATCTATATTCTTTTCCATAATTATCCTTAAAGAAAGAGTAGGTTCATGAGTTTTCCGTTCAGTTGGAAAACTACCTGTTAGTCTCTTTATCTTTCTTTTGTTCCTTCTATTAATAATTTGTCTAATGTTTTAGTATATAATTTAAATATTATTGAAGATTGTAATAATGCTGGATAATAATTTTCAGAATTACTACTGTTCAATTTTTTATTAAATTGTAGTATTAGATTCCGTTCCTAGCCTTTAAATACTCCATCTTAGTCCAAAGCTAAATATCAGTTGATCTATCCAGCACTTGCTCTCTTCTCGGTTTTAGCATTTCTGGTATAATCTTGTCTTTTCCACGTCCAGTTGTTGTAATTGCATTCTCTACTTCTACTGTTATTATTATACTTGTCTCTGTATCTTATCCTTGTACTTCTACTGCTGTGAACTTCTCTTCAAAATATTTTCTCTATACTTCAGCTATCGTTTTCATATTCATAATCAAATTGTTTTCCTTATCATTTATATTTCTAATCCTAATATTTCTATGTGTCAAAAGTATTTTCGATTTTCTTTATATTTTTCTTGTATCTCCATACTAAAGAGTCTCCATATGTTCCATTTACCTTCCTTCACTGCCCCTTTGTTTCATTTTGACTGTTTCTATCTATTTATTTTTATCCTCTCCTGCTTTAGATTTTATATTTTGTTTTCATACATTTTTTTTAATTTTTTCTTTACTCATTTGCTTCATCATTGTAACTATAACTAACACTATATACATTTTAGAATTGATTTACCAGTCCGCAAAAATGGGAAGAAATGTGAGCTCCGCGGTGTCTTTGTTGGTGCCAAAGTTGTCAGAGGATTTAATTGGGAATGGGGAAACCAGGATGGAGGAGAAGGTACATTAACAATTTACTTTTAAGTAGAATTATCAGCAATTAGAATTCAGAATATTTGAGGTAGAAAACGGCTATGGCAAAGAAAAGTAATGCTCAAGCTTGATTTGTACAATGAGAATTAATTATATTTTTGGAGCTTTATTTTTACAAGTGTTTTTCTGAAATTATTCTTTTATTATTTTTGTATTGTTGATGAACTTTGAAATTAGAAACAAAGAACTTATTCATGATTGTTAGTGAACAATATTCAATAAATTAGAATTTAATGCAAACCGATCTATGACTTCCATAAGTCATAAAATTCTAAAAAGTCAAATTCTTAGGCTTGTATGCCACGGCACAAAATTTTGTACATAATTAATAAAATTTGGTACAAAAATTCTGTGCTGTGTCATACAGACCTATATATGTTTTACAGAATTTTGTACAAAATTTGGTGAATTATATACAAAATTCTGTGCAGCGTCATACAGGCCTAATACATGTTTTACAAAATTTGGTACAAAAATTCTGTGCTGTCTCATACAGGCCTAGACATGTTCTACAGAATTTTGTGCAGTGTCATACAGGCCTAATGCATGTTTTACAAAATTTGGTTCAAAAATTCTGTGCTATCATATAGGCCTATACATGTTTTACAAAATTTTGTCAATAAATTATGTACAAAATTCTGTACAAAATTTTGTAGAAAATTCTGTGCAGAGTCATACAGGCCTAATACATGTTCTACAGAATTTTGTAAAACATGTATTAGGCCTGTATGACGCTGTACAGAATTTTGTACATAATTCTCCAAATTTTGTACAAAATTCTGAAAAACATTTATAGGCCTGTATGATACAGCACAGAATTGTTGTACCAAATTTTGTAAAACATGTATTAGGCCTGTATGACGCTGCACAGAATTTTGTAGAAAGTTTTGTACATAATTCACCAAATATTGTACAAAATTCTGTTAAACATGTATAGGCCTGTATGACACAGCACAGAATTTTTGTACCAAATTTTGTAATACATGTAATAATTCTGTATGATACTGCACAGAATTTTGTATAAAATTTTGTTCAGAATTTTGTACATAATTTATTCACAAAATGTACAAAATTCTGTAGAGCATGTACAGGCCTGTATAACACTTAAGTTTTGTACCAAATTGTGTAAAACATATACCTATAGGCCTGTATGACCCAGCACAGAATTTTTGTACGACAATTTGTAAAACATGTATTAGGCGTGTATGACACTGCACGGAATTTTGTTAAGAATTTTGTACATAATTTATTCACAAAATTTTGAACAAAATTCTGTAGAAAATGTATAGCCCTGTATTGACACAACACAGATTTTTGTACAAAATTTTGTCTGCGAGAATATATAAATAGTTGCAAATTACCGTGACATCTGTGAGACAACTATCCAAATAGTCAGTGACTGTCAATAAAGTAGAATTCAAACAACAATTTATAATATTAGGTTAATGCATAAGTTCGTGGCGCTTTTATTTATTTATTTTACATTAACGCACTACAAATCAAACAAGCTGCAGCAACAAAGAACGCGAGCGAGCGTGGAGTGTCGACAGACGGGGTAAACACGTGGTGAACATATTTTTCTCTACCCTCTGTGATTGAATTAAACACTAAAAATTACTCGTTTGCGCATCGATGCGACGCCGACAAAATTCTGTTCCGTGCCGTACAGGCCTTATACCTAGAATAGGTACAAATTGGTAGTTCACAATATCATGAATTTTTTTATTAATTATTTTAAGGCGCTTCAACTTCAAGGCCATTAGCGCCTACATAACAGTAATTTTACAGTATGTGTGAGTTTATAGTTTGTTGTACAGTTTAGTGATCTTAAGATATTTTATTATTTTGGTGTAATGTTTGGAATCGAGGGCTCCCTGGAGTGTGGCTGGTATTCCTACTGTGTTGCAGTATCCGGTATATTTTGGGCATCAATGATAATGTATCGCACAGTTATTGTTGTGTGACAGGTGTTGCATCTTTCTGGTTGTGTTGAAAACAGGTATTGGTGAGTCATTAGTGTGTACCCAATATGCAACCTGGTGTATCATGAATTTAAAATGGAATTTATTGTATCTACCAGCTAATACAATTGTATAATTTTTTTTCTTTAAGAAACTATAATACAGCTGTATATTTGAAAAATCATTACCAGTGATTAAACAAGTTATTTCAAAAACAGATATATCTCTTATTACTAAATTTCGGTCAACAGTTGTATTATGCTTGTTTAAAGAGAAACTGTCATACAATCGATTTATATGAAAAATATTGGATGTCGTATTATAGGAAATTAAAATAATCTCACTTCCACTTAAACGAGAAGTCGGGCATGTTAGGCTGTCCAAATTACATCGCTTTAAAATGTTTTTTCTGTAATTATTACTCAGCCAACCAAATCGCCCTAAACTTAAAAACAACCTGTATATGGCAAACATTCAGATTGTCAAAAATAAAACGCTTGCAAGGTCATAAAAATCTTAATTTTTACTTAGAAAGCCTTAAAATTATGGATAAATAATAGCGTGTTGTGTTAGAAAACCTAATATTAATTATTACTTCTTCAAGGTAAAATTGGACGTGTTCTGGATATTCGAGGTTGGGACAATGAAAGCAGTCGCTCTGTTGCAAACGTTACGTGGCTCTCTAGTTCAACGAATGTTTACAGGCTGGGACATAAAGGAAACTGTGACATCAAATTTATTGAGTCAGCGAGTGGTGGATATTATTACCCAGAACATTTACCTATATTAGGTAACTGTTAAGAAAACTAAAATGGGAATATTTTAACCATAAAATGCATTTTAGGTCAAATTACGGAACAAAGTGTAGCAAGGCCAGTTCGCACTGGTCCTCCACCATTCAGTGTGGGAGACAAAGTGCAGGTTATTGTGGATGTGGAACAATTGAAAGCCATGCAGCAAGGGCATGGAGGATGGAATCCACGTATGGCTGAGGTAACAGTCTTATTCAAATAATTACATAATAATATTGTTTTACTTCTATATTTTGTATTTACCTCAAATTGTAAACGCTTACTAACAAATATTAATTACTTTTATCATTATAGTTCTCATAATTCTTTTTTTGGGGTGGATTACTCCTCACTACTTTTATTTTATTGCTACAGTTTTTCATATGTTCTGGCTGTGCTGACTATTTTCTTCCATTCTAGTCGGTCTTCTTTTTTTCTTGGCCAATTTTGACATCCATTATTATCAAGTCATGCATCACTTCATCCCACCATCTTTTCTTTGGACTCCCTTTTTGACGTGCCTCCATTACATTTTTCTATTGTTTGTTTTTCAAACTGAATTGCATCTACGGTGGATCTCCCAGGTCGGAAGCCATATTGATAGTCACCAATGGCATTTTTTGCATATTCTGTTAGGCTGTAATTATTTTGTAGCTGACATTAATTAAAGTAATAGCTCTGTAGTTTACAGGGGTTTCGGCTTCAACATTTTTCAGTACTGGTACTATTATTCATTCCACATTCCCATTCTGCTGAAAATTTCTCAGCTATCCAAGTTTTATGAATTAGTTCGTAAAAACGTTAGTTTGTTTTTTCCTGTTTCAGTTCACCATTTATTGAGCTTTGTCTCTTTATTTTCATCATTACCTGTTCAAATTCTTCCCTATTTGATGGCTCATCTTACGAGCCCAGGCCCAAAATAGTTCGGCCGGCTATCAGTTTTAGCTCAGTGATTTACCAAATTATAGCGAAGGTCCATTAAAAGACCTATTCTTCAAAAAAAATGTATTACTAAAATAAAACATAAACTTTAAGCTTAGACTAGATGAAAAATTATTTTAAATTTGCTAATATTTGCACCTTATCAATAATAAATAAAGAATGACTGACGGTTCAGAATAGTTCGGCCATTATTTTAATACTGCGTTACGTCCCCTTTATTGGCCACAGCGGCTTTAATTCTATCAGGCATTGTGTTAACGCATTCTGCATATTCATGCGATTGTATATTATCCCATATTTGTTGTAACTTTGTGTTAAGGTCGGCTACTGTGCGTGCTGGGTTCGTACGCAATTCCTTTTTCATTTTACGCCACAGAGACTCGATTGGTGAGAAGTCCGGACTGCTTGAAGTCCATGGTAAAGTCGGAATTTGATGTTCTTCAAACCAGGTCTTTACTGTTTTTGTCATATGGCACGGAGCACCATTCTGCTGGAAAACAAAGTCCCCTTCGGAAGATTGGCACATCGGAATAGTTGGCAAAAAACTTTCAGCAGGAATGCTTTTATATTTATCGGCGTTAACAGTATTGTCAATGATCTGTAACTTTCCAACTCCCCTTCCAGACATACAATCCCAGCCCATGACGGATGCTGGAAACTTGACTTTTTTAATCAGTCGGTATGGTATGTTTCCGCTGATGTACGTAACACGCGTTTCCTAGTGTCGCCTACGCACACGTCAAATTTGGACTCATCACTCCAAATTACCGTATGCCATTGTTAAAAGTCCAATTTTTGTGCGATTTAGTCCATTTTAAACGGTTGCGTTTTTGTAAATTGGTAAGCAACGGCTTTTCTTTTGCCTAGTGAATAATATAATAAACTAAGAATAATTTGTAACAGCGAAATCACTTGAAAAAATTACCTTATAAAACTTGTAACCTAATTTTCTAACTGCTCTTTTGGTAGTTGATAAAGAAATTTGTTTTTTAATCATTTGTCGCCATAATACAGTGAGTTCGCGGGCATTTGATCGCCGATTTGCTTTGACAATTCTTCCCAAAGCTCGCGCATCGGCATTAGAAATTTTTGATGGACGACCAGTTTTTTTACTTTCCATAACACCTCCAGTTTTTTTAAACAAATTAATAATATCTTGCACTGTCGACCACGGAACCGAATGAGAAATAGCAATTTTTTGTGCAGAAATTCAATTCTTATGGGCATTAATAGTAGATTCTCCTAAATCAGCACCCAGCGCTTTACCACGAGCCATTTTTCCCTAAAAACTTATCAGCAACTACTAATGACATGCATTTGTCTTTATCTTTTGTTTTGTCAAGCGTTGCCCCATTAAATGGCTGGCTATGATCAAATTTTATATGCGGCCGAACTATTATGAACCGGTAGTTATAATTTGTTTTTGAGAATAATTTTCTAAATATTATTAATATTGCAATTTTTTTTCTGTAAATAAAAGTTAAAAGCTCAGGTTTCGTGAATATATTCATATTTTTTAGTTTACTAGTTTTTAAAGTATGATAAATAACCCAATTAAGAAAGCTAACCCGGCCGAACTATTATGGGCCTGGGCTCGTATATCTCAGTTGGAACTTTAGTTTGTCGATTCAATATAACTGTCTGTTCTTCGTTTAGAAGTTTGAAGAAATACGTTTTCCACAATTTGTTCTTTTCTTCTCTGCTGAATTTAAGGTCTCCTTTTTTATTCTTCAATCCTCTTGCTTTTACGTTCTTTATCTTTTTTAACCTCTAATTTTATTATACATTTCTTTTAAATCATTATTTTTGCTTTCTTGTTCAATTTCATGTAATTGTTGGTTGACTCATTCTTTCTTTTTTGGTTACATGTTTTTGTAACCTCTTCTTCTTATACTCTTTTTATCTTCTTCTGAATTTGTTTCTAGCCGTTTTAATTTGTATTTCTCTTTTCTTTCGTATCTGTTTGTTTTTTATGTCCTACCATCATTTCCATAATGTTGTCCCATTGCTTATTTATTTGTCCATTTTCATTTGTGTTTTTGATTTCATCTTCACTCATTTTTATGTAATTTTCTCTCAGTTGTGCCTCATTAATTACTTTATTGTATATAAAACTAAATTACAGTTGATGTAATATTCGGTCTATGCTACGAAAGTGTCTCCATTCGGTTCGTGCACCACGTGACTTTTGTTCATTTTAGTATACAAACAAACAGAAATATTACTATAAATGGTTTGCATTGTCTACATAAAAGAAGGATTCTATCCGTTTATCAACTCATCTTTTTTGTGCTCTACTGGCTCTTCTCTCTGTCTTACTTATTGTTTAATAAATGTTAAACAGAATGAGAACATAGGGTGTGGTGTGATGTCAGCTACATAAATTTAACCCCATATTATTTTAGTACATTGGAAAGATTGGAACTGTACACCGAGTGACTGACAAAGGAGATATAAGAGTACAATATGAAGGCTGCAACAATAGGTGGACATTTAATCCAATGACATTGTGTAAAGTTAACAGTTATGCTGTTGGCGATATTGTGAGTGTAGTAAATGACTTAGAACATGTAAAGGAACTACAAAAAGGCCATGGAGAATGGATTGACATTATGAAAAGTGTAAGTATTCTCGAAATAAGATATTTTTGCAAATTAAAATTTTTAATTTATCAGGCTTTGGGAAAACTTGGCAAAGTTTTGAAAGTATATTCAGATGGTGATCTCCGTGTCCAGTTGGATGGACATGCTTGGACTTTAAATCCTCAGTGTGTCCGCCTAGTTCCGGGAAGTGCCGCCGAGTTAGCAAACACAATGCATGCAAATCAAAACCAAAGACAAGAACCATCAAGTGAGTGTTATTATAGATTATAAGATTTTTGTTTAATTTCATTTGCAGTTTAGTCACCAAGGTATGGATTTTATGCAAAATGCTTGTTTGTAAAGAGTTGACAAAGTACAAGTTACAAAAATTTGATTTCGCATATTTTATGAACTTATAGAACATATCAAATTTGGCCCTCGCCATTGGGATTGCGGTAACCCTAGGAGATACGAAATTAATTAAATTTGGGACAAACTGCTTAATTAAAGTCTATATGGTACCCAGTTTGGAGAGGAAGTAGAATCACTGTTTTTTCTTCAGAATAATAGATGTAAACACATTTCAAATGACTACTAATATACTATCATTATTAGTTCTATTTGCTCTTAACAAAAATTTAAAGTTTAGTTATCAGCAGTTTAGAGATGACAACTGTCAAGTTGACAGATTGCATTCGAAAAATCGGCGTAGTATATTGTGAAATTCAAGCGTATTTCAATGCGATTTGCGATTCTGCAGCTATCACAACGTGGATCTTAACCCAGAGCACCCGAGTGACTCTAAAATATAGTTGCTGCTTGAGTTTCAACGAGTAAGGATATTCCGATATTGCTGAGGTTTAAGTGCGCGACATAGCGGCTAGTGCGGCCGAAAGGCCAAGTGATTAAAACTACAAACTGGGCCCATCGGAAGGGCACCGCACTAAATAACAATGACCAAGGATAATAACAAACGTGATAGCAGAGAACTATCTCCGCCAATAGACAATAGTAAAAGATACCTGCTTGATACCAGTGCACTTCTAAAAACCAACAAATATTATGTATCTCCAAACGCTAACACCTCGCAATTAATTTACCAAGGATGTAACGCAGCAGGAGCGACACCCATGGACACCGTAGCGGGAACTGTCTCTCAAGAAACAACAAAAAAAGACAAAATCCCACCAATATATCTACACGAAGGTGACAACTACCAAAAAATAACTGAAGACATTAAGAGCCTGGCAGCCGGCGAATTTTCTACACTATGCAAATGTAAATTTTTGTGAATAAATTTAAGTAACACAGACGATTTTCGCAAACTTACTGAATTCTATGACACAAATAATTTAAAATACCATACATTCCGTAACCCAGCAGATCAAGCAAATAAACTATCAGTCGTGATTCGCAGCATACCCGCTTCATTAACAGAGGAAGAAATAACGACTGAGTTAAAAAGAAAAAATATCCAGTAACTAAGGTCTCCAGACTACAACAACGACAAATTACCGATACCGATTTGTGCACTTGAATTGGAAAAATCAGATGATGCAAACGAAATTTTCAACCTCTCCAAATTTATGCATTGCATAGTATCAGTTGAGCCCAGGAAACGACGGTCTCAAGACATTCCCCAGTGCAAACGTTGTCAACGTTATGGGCATACATGCAACTACTGTAAACTGGAGCCACGTTGTGTAAAATGTTTAGGCACACACCTATACGTAGCCTGCCCCAAAAGCCAAACGATAAACCAAAATGCGTAAACTGTGGTGGAGAACACCCGGCCAATTACAGAGGCTGTGATCATTTTAAACAAATACAAAACAAACAAATGAATAGTAATACTCCAACAAGACAACCTAGAACTAACATGAAATCATCGCTCGTTGATGGAAGAAAGACTTACACCAATGTAGCACAACACATGAATACTGTCCCATCCATAAATTTCACTACTTACAGGCGCATTTAATGGCGACTAAGAAACAAAAAAATCTCTTGTTAACACAAATTATATTTAATAATTTAACATTAATGAACTGGAACGCTGATGGCATCAAGCGTCAGCGTGCTATATTTATTGCCTTTCTGGCAAGACACAACGTGGATATTGCCTGTGTATCAGAAACCCACTTAATCAATACAGAAAACTTTAAAATACCAGGATATAATATTTTTAGGAAAGATAGAACGGCTGTGATAGCGTCGGGAGGAGTAGCAATAATAGCAAAACGCAAACTAAAATTCGTGAAATAGATCTAGGAAATCTTAATAATCTAGAAGCGGTAGCAGTTTCAGTCAAAACTGAAAATAATTCTAAGATTAAAGTAGCCTGCTGTTATAAACAACCAAATAGAAGATTTGATGAAAATGATGTCTTAGCTATTTTCAACGATAATCAGACGACAATGGCCATTGGAGACTTTAACAGCAAAAATACCTTTTGGGGCTGCAGAATCAGCAATCCAAATGAAGTACGGTTAAACAGCTACATCACATCTCATGCGATTCAAATAGCAACTCCTGACCAATACACATATCATCCATACAGAACAGATCGACTTCCAGATATTCTGGATATTGTATTACTTAAAAATTTTACACGACCTATTTATCAAAATGTAATGTCGGAACTGGACTCCGACCATCTGCCCGTCTTAATGTCTTTCAATATCATTCCACAGCAAGAAGTTCCATTACCAAAACTTATCAATGGTAAAATTGACTGGGATACTTTCCAGAAAGTACTGAATGACAACATTAAATGTCCTAGCAAAAGTCAAACAACACTGCAGATTGATGAAGAAATAAATAACTTTTTACAAGCAATAAAAGAATCAATAGCAGCAGCCACGACAAACGGCACCAAAAGAAGACCAAACCACCACATGCATCCACCATCAGAAATACTACAACTAATAAAAGAAAAGCATAGAATTAAACGAATGTGGCAAAACACCCGCCAACAACAATACAAAATACAACTAAATCAACTAATCCGTAGAGTAAAAAGTGAACTAGATGAATACAGAATTAAGTCCTACCAAAATTATATCAAAGAGCTAGAACCAGGCGACCCTACAATGTGGCAAGCTACTAAGAGAATTCTTCGACAACCACAAGTAATTGGACCAATAAAACAAGGAAACATAACTATAACGAGCGATGAAGACACATGCAATGCATTTGCGGATCACCTTGAGACTGTTTTCTCATGAACTCATAATAACAGAAATGTATTTGATGACGAAGTGAGACAATATCTACAACAATACGAGCTTAACCTACGTGATGAAATCAAACCAACGTCTCCACGGGAAATCAAAAAACTAGCCATGAGCATTAAGGTAAGAAAAGCACCAGGATATGATCTTATCCCAAATATTGTAATTAAAAACCTCTCAACTAAAGGATATGCTTACTTATCATCAGTGTTTAATGCCTGTCTGCGACTCGGGTACTTTCCTGCTGCCTGGAAACACGCACAAATATTAGTATTCCACAAACCTGGCAAAAACAAGCACGCCCATCAAGCTATAGGCCAATCAGTTTGCTCCCTTCATTGTCAAAGTTGTTGGAAAAAATTATAAATAGGCATTTACTTCAGAAACTAGAACTAGATAACACAATCCCTACATTTCAATTTGGGTTTAGATCTCAACACTCTACCACACATCAATTGCAGTGAATTGTGGAATTTATAGAAAGAGGTTATGAAAACAAGGCGTACACCACCGCAGCATTCTTAGATATTGCCCAGGCCTTTGACAAGGTCTGGACAGAAGGCCTACTATTCAAATTGCAACACATCGATATTCCTGACTACCTGATAAGTATTATACGTTCATTCCTCACTCAACGCACCTTTTCTGTAAGAATCAACTCCACATTTTCAACATCCAGGCCTATCCATGCGGGTGTGCCACAGAGCTCCATATTGGGACCACTGTTATTCAACATCTATGTTCACGATATCCCTCGATTAGCTAATACAATAATTGCTATGTACGCCGATGACACGGCATTACTCACCCAGAGCAACGACCTATTAGAAGCCTCGAACGAATTACAAAACAGCGTAAATACAATTTCGAACTGGATGGACAAATGGCCCATATCTCTTAACCCAACAAAATGTGAAACTAAAGTTTTACTCTTCGCCGCCTTGCAGACCCAGCTAACATTGTCATAAACAATGAAAAAATATTATGGAACACACAGGATAGTGCAATTAAATACCTAGGAGTTTACCTAGATCGACAATTAACTTGGGGATTTCATATAAATCGTAAATAAACGCAAGCTATGCTAGAGTGCTTTGCTTTACCCATTAATAAATAGGAAAAGCTCACTGCAAATAGAATGCACTATGCTCATCTATAAAGCAATCATTCGACACACAGCTTCATCGACACACCTCAGGAAGATCCAGGTCTTGCAAAATAAAATATTACGAATAGCCACTAACTCACCATGGTACGTAAGAAATCAGCAACTACACACCGAACTAAACATTCAAACCATCGAACAGTTCATCAGAAAAACGGCAAGAACATTTTTCAAAAATATAA
The DNA here is from genome assembly GCA_014611495.1 of Limonius californicus. NCBI lineage: Eukaryota > Metazoa > Arthropoda > Insecta > Coleoptera > Elateridae > Limonius > Limonius californicus. The sequence goes on from JABXWE010013400.1 coordinate 41,845, forward strand.
ACAACTGTGCGGGAGCAACTCACTACAACCTAGGATCAAGACATATACACCAGCGCTTAAAACGTAAACTGACCCAAGATCCTCTTTCAACTGATGACAGTGATAGTGAATGAAAAATAGTGGTGTAACTTAATATTTTAGCAATAACAATAGTGAACGCGTAAACCACTACGGTAATCCCGGTATGTCAATAGTGTTAAATGTAAACTAAGCTAACTAAACCGTGCATAGCACTAGACTGCTGAACTGGTTAAAATAAATTTAAAAAATAGAATTTTAATGCTCTTAAAATATTTACTATGCTTCTTGACACACTTTGCATTTCAGAACAACTTTTGTCTAATATGAAACATAGAGAACGTAAAATTTGAACACTTCACGCCAATACCTTGAAAATACTTTCCGCATCGTTTCTACCTCTACCACTGGTATTGAAAAACCAGGATCCGTGTTGACAATACAAATGTTATGTTAATATTTACTTTGTTTTAAAAGTAAACGTTGTTTTATAATAGTCATAAATAAATATTAAGTTCTACATGGGGGGGGGCCGTTGCCAAATTTATGTTGGAGGAGCTGACCCGGTAGATCCAGAATATTGGACCCATGATTTGTTATGGGAAAGTAACAGCGAGGTAATTAGCTGATGTTTTGATCATCAATCTTGTTCTACACGGAGTGTACCTTTTTGTAAAGAAAATTATATGGAGCCACTTGTTATTTAATGATTTTCGTCTCTGTCTAATTACTCTTTTTGCGATAGCAACATTCGACCGATTAATATGTTAAATTACACTTATTTGACTACTTATTATAAAACTTCTTGCAATAAGCCCCCATTCCAACATTCCACATATGTATAAAATCAATTATCTTTGGGATTTTATATTAACCCTTGCTACATTTTTAAAGTATAGCGAAAACTAGTTCCTTTCTTCAAATTCGGGAGTTACATATTAATTTTAAAAGCATGCATTAAAGGTTCAATTACGTTTGTAGCTATAGCAACCGTAATGTTTCCTAAACTAATCATATACAGTATTTCTGTGAAATTTAAGTCTGGCTTGTATACACTAGAAAGTGCTCTACCTAAAATAAAATTCGTTAGTCTGATTGTGTTTCACAGAACATGAAAAGTATAATTTGTATAAGTGCTTCTGAGAGAGATTGATTTACCATTGTCCTTCAAAAATGTCTGTGCTTATTCCTTTCCCTGAAGTGGATCCATCACTGATTTTCTGGAAAATACGGTGTCAACTTCATGAAAGTTCCAAGATTACTGCATAATTTAACAAGAACCCTTCCTTTTCTAAGCATTCTCGGATTCCCATTCTCGAGCTATTAATTTACAGAAGAGACTAAGTAGGAAGTTTGGAATTCGCGAAAACCACTGCTCTAGCATCTCTGCGTTTGACACGTTATTGAAATCGGAGATAATTTTTTTAAATTAAAGCTGTTGTTTTGTGTAAACGTAATTATATACTTTGTGGCAGATAATTTCTCCTCCTAGAATTTTCATCACCGCAACTAGTCACTGCTACAAAAAGCACCCGACAAAAGAAACATGCGGTGTGTAAAATCTGCTTTATGCGGACGGTTTCTTTGAAAACCCTCGACGAGAACGCGTGAACCAAATGTTCGTGCTTTGAATTAAATGTTTGTTTCCATTTTATATTATTTTCTACTGAGTCGCTTTCAGCGACATAGTATATATTAAACCTTGATAAAGCAACCGCATAAATATGAATTGCTTATTTCAGTTTATATTTTCTGTTACTCGGCAGAGAAAGCACAATTTTTGTGGCAGCTGAAATAACAAAATAATTTATCAGTTTATTGCCCAACCGCTGAATACATTACCATAATATCTAAAAGTGTTTTCCAGTTACAGAGAAAAGTATTTCAGGTACCTTCAGTTCATTTTAGGGACTTCGCAGCACACATCGATTTATCCTTCGAATCGAATAGAAAAAAGCACGCTCAACCACCACAACTTCCTTCACTATACGAACTTCTTGTGTCACTATCTGTTTGTCCAGTGTCTGGGTAAATTTGCAAACAAAGATGTTGTCCACAAGGAAAACATTAAATTGATTGCTCGGCCGTTCAGTAAATTGATCACCTCTCTTATGTGTGTTTGGTAAGTCTGGGAACACAAAAATGTCCAGAACTGAGCTTTTACGTTAGACAAAGTTTGTCTATTTGAATGTTGTCAGATATTTCAAATGATTCTCAAACTAGGTAAAAATGACTAGAATTTATTGTGCACAATTTTGTTGAAGCATTAGAAACCTAGTAGTTGCTATAAAATTATTTCATAAGTGAATCAAGTAATCTTATTTTTTATTGTATAAATTGGCGTCTTAACACTAATTGGATAATCGACATACTACACTTTCTTCTGATCTGAATAAACACTACAAATGACACAATATGTAAACATGTGTAACTTAATTTACAAGCCAACTTTCTTTTAAATTTCCCGAACCATATTAACCTACCTTCATCATTTTCTTTTTCCTCGCAGGGAGTTCCTTCAAATTCAATCAGTAAGCTCACTACGTCCCTTTAAAAGCTTTCAGGTTTTATGCTTCGCAAAGCGCTTCAAAAGCGACTAAATGAAACTAATAGAATCTAATTACTTTTTATTGTCTACTTATCCAAAATAATTTAATAGTTGAAAAGGGGAGGTTTTGTTCGGGAAAGAAAATTCACCGCGCTTGTTTGCTGTTGTTACTAAATGCGTACAACCAACATCTCACGGAACTATGAAATTGCGCTTTTATCGAAATATGTCTTTGGATTTTATATATTTATTTAGGTTTGATTTTCTGTCTGTATTTACCAATAATGTCAACATGTACAACAAATTAAATATAGCATGAAAGCTACATTTTCATAAAAAGCAAATAAGAAATGCAATATCAGAAACATCCCTAGAGGTGTAGGACTACCGAAGTTGTAATATTATGAATTATATTATTTTCAAAACTTATTAAACTACAATATTTCATTTTTCATAACATTTTTGTAATAAATGTATATATACGTTTCCCGAAGAAATACAGAAGTTTGTAAAAGTCTTCCGTTTAACCTTCTTGCCAACTTTTCTCTCAGTAGGCAGTACGTTGTACTAAATTTATAATAAAACTAATTAATTTCTTATTTGTAATATCTACAACAATTATAAATTGCTTTTGTACTATTGTGTTTGAAATCTTAATATTTGTTCAGGTAGTCTGAGGGAAAACCAAAAATAGATGTTTGCTCAAGGAAACGAAAAACTGCGAAACGCTTGTAAAACATAGAAAATAATAACTATGGAGGTTTCTCACTACCATAGACTCTGCTCTTTGACTATGTTAGGCTAAGGGTTTTGTGGATTAATTCACGATAAGTGTGCGTGAGAGGTTTGGAAGCGGTACACACATCACTTATAGATGCGGAAGTGTCTCCCTACGGGCACTTAACGCCTGCACTATAATTAATAAAAATAGTTGTATGAAACTAGGCTATTTCGTTAATTTTAACAACCTTAATAGTCCACTGCTGGACATCGGCCATCGGCACTTTTCTTTGTCTCACGCTGCTTCTCGGCACTAAGACAAGGACGCACAAGGGACGTACAGTTTATTGTTGAATCTGAACCACAGAAATACCACAGAAGCTTTAAAGATTCATACCCCATGCCAAAGCCGAGTAGAAAAATGTGTGTGGTAGGTTGTAGCACTAGACTTTAGAATGGGTGGTGTCCAGATTTGGGAGTTGAAGGTGAACACGTTGCTAACTAAGCTACCAACACCAATAAAACTTTTATTATCCTGTCGAAAAACAAATAAATGTTTTAAGTATTCCATGTTCCACGTTTTTAACTGCCCCTTACAGAGATGTCCATTGGTTACCTGTATTTACATTTTTTAAACTTTGCCACAATTTCTGCAAAAGTGCAAAATCTAACTTAAATAGGTCCAATTTTCCTTAACACGATTTCAAATTTTGAAATAAAGCAGGCAATTACATCCTACCAAATTTCACGATCCTGTGGGCGTTGTAGTTGATTACGTATAAATAATAAAACCATCCACCCCTCACTTTCCTTACTAAACTCTATCCATTATTCTCTTTTAAATATTTTAAGCCAATTTCCGTGTAATTACTTTAAAATTATTTCGAAGTAAATGGTAATAGTTGAACAGTCAAGTGAATGAAGCTTTGACATATTTTTGTTATACACTTTACCTGTTTAAATTTATTTCTTTACAACACAATATAAAATATAAAGTAAAATAATTAATGTTTATAAAGCAATTATTATGTGTATTACTACTGAATCTGTTTACGTGTTTAAACTATACAGGGTGTTAATAAATTGCAGGGACAAACTTCTAGGGCTTAAAGTATACATGAAAACAAACATTTTTTGTTAATAAATGTATGGTCAAAAGTGTTTTCTTTCAGGGATAAACCTTCTCAAAGATTCTTTAAGAAGCGCCTAAATTTAGGCAACTCGATTTACTACCTACTATTTGTTTCCATAACGACGGAAATTAATACAGGATAAATAAAGCCCTCCTTCCCACTTTTCAAATTCAAAAATTAAATCACAAAAATATCGAATTGTGTCAAATATCGTATTTTTTTAATTCCGTGTGGTCTGTACAAAATAATTTAAAATGCAATTTGGTTTGCCTACTTTCAGGTACTTCTTAAAGAATCTTTAAGAGCCTCTACTTTCTAAAGGAAACACTTTGACCACACATTTATTAACAAAAGTTGTTTGCTTTGTTGTGTTTTGCAAGCCCTAGAAGTTTCTCCAGACAATTGAATTTGAAAAGTGGGAAAGAGGGCTTTATTTATCCTGTATTAATTTTGCGTCGTTATGGAAACAAATAGTAGTTAGTAAATTGAGTTGCCTATATTTAGGCGCTTCTTAAAGAATCTTTGAGAAGCTCCATCCCTGAAAGGAAACACTTTTGACCATACATTTATTAACACAAAATGTTTGTTTTCATGTATACTTTAAGCTCTAGAAGTTTGTCTCTGCAATTCATTAACACCCTGTATAATACTACCGTATGTTTTAATTCTAAATTGCAAGAAGTAATTTAATAGGTTTTAACACATCTTTGAATAAATCAACTTCTTAATTTGATTTTATATTTCATCAAAGTGTAATGCAGGCTGTAACTGAGTTAGTATTTTTACAATCCGTCACTGTCTAAAAAATATCGGGAAAAAAGTAAGTCGCACGTTGCTAATTTACAAGTTTATATTTAATACGAAGCGTTTATTACTCGTTGGAAGACGTTCAAACTTTATAAAACTTCTTAATTCTCGAAACAAATTTGTTGCGGAAACTTTTTACTCACTGATTGATCTATGTTAAACTTATTAATTAGAAAGTAAATTGATTAAGTTCCATGGAAACGGCAATTTTATGTGCGAGCCTGCATTCAAACCATATTCCGGAAGATTTATGAGTTGCCGGAATTATTATTACTGCGGTTTTTTCGTTGTCGCATGTGCGCTATAGGATTACCGACAAATTATACATCTCTAGCATTGATGCTGACAAATAAACAAATAGGACTATTATTCATGGGAGGATTAGCCCCTAAAGTAATCAGTAATTCATAAATCGAAAAATATCTAATTTTTACGTTGTATATTTTGCATACAAAAACCTTTCATCATGTAATTAAAAATATTTTTCATATGTAGTGCGAAAACCCTCTTCTATGATTGTAAAGAAATATGTTTGACCAATTACGAGCTTCCATTTTAATTAAATTCCATCAAAAAGTCATAACTTTAGGGGGGGATTAATAATTCAATTTGGAATAAATAATTGTAAACCTGTGTTCGATTCTCAAAGGTTATAAAGAAAAGTCTTCATTTAACATAATTAGCATTTAAATTATTACCAGCTAAAAACAATAACTAATGAAAAGAATTGGTTTCTGTAAGTTTATTTGCAAGTAAATTAGTTTCTTTATCAAGTAGTTGTATTGTTTCTTGTATTATTAAGACGTACTAATTGAATATATCAATCGTCAATATGGTTAAATGCATTTTATTTATCGAATGTGACACGGAAATTCCGCAGCCGCAGCTAGAGAATACCGATAGCGATATCCACATCACAAACTATCATGTTTTCATGAATTCACAATAATCTTAGTGAGTTTGGAAAAGTCTGCTCTAGCTCATGTTGATCGGAATGGAAATTTAATTGATTGTGAAGATAATATCATAAAAGCAATTAGTGTGGACCCCCTTCATCAGTATGTGTAGAATTGTTAATCAACTAGATGTACCAAAATTTAGTATGGCGTACAATACTCGAAGGATTTTATTTCTATTATTTACGTAGTTTGCAAAGAAGACAATATTGTTCGTCTACATTTTTGTCGTTGTTTGTCTCACCCCATTGAGACTTCAGATTTCTTATGCTAAATATTGTGGACTGATGAAGGCCAGTTGACTAGAGATGCAGTGAATAATTATCATAATTTGCACACACGAGCCAATGCCCGACGAATTTCATGTTGATTTTCCGATGAAAATCTATATGAAATTCGCCAAACCTGTTCTCAACATCGTTTTAGCCTGAATGTATGGGCGGGTGGTATTATTGACGATCACATAATTGGGTCCAATGTTAAACAAGATCGTTTAATGGCCGCAAACACCATACAGTTTGTTCAAGAAACTTTAACGATTCTGCTCGAACATTTGACAGTGGCATTGCGAAGAATTATACAGTTTCAGCATGATGGGGCTTCTATCACAATGCACGCCTGCTAACTTGACTGAATAATGAATATCCTCAACGTTGGATTAGGCGCGGGCGTCCAAATGCGTACCCGCCTCATTCACCACACATAACTCATTTAGATTTTTATTTATGGAGGCTATGAAAGAAAAAGTGCATTATTTTACAATTGAAAACGGCGATTATTTAATAGATCGAATTCAAGAATCTGAAAAAATTCTTCAATGACCCGATTTAGAACAACTATTATAATTATAATTGTCTTTTAGTGTTATTTCCTAAAGTTAAAGGGATGTAAATTGTTTTTAATTTTAAATAAAGATTTCTCTCCTCAACTCAGAAACCTTGGGAATCAAACAAGGGTATATAATTATCTTTTACTCCAAATTAAATGATTAATTGGATTAACTGGATTTATTTGCGTTACTTTATAGAATTGTCTAAGTTAATTTTTATGTTTATTATACGAGAAGCTGGCTTTACACGGATAAATCAAAGTTTCATATTCATATCATAAACTAAATTCATGAATAAACAAATTTACTTCAATAATAATTAAAAATCAGCTGGTATAACATGTCGATATTTATTGGATACGGTATATCTTTCTTCATTCAATTAAATAAACATTCATTTATTTGTTATGAATAAATCATTTATAGGTACTAGAAGAAATTTTTCTGCTATAATTGATATAAATGTCCCCAAACCATACCATAAAAATATTCAAGCTCAAAACGAAGCCCGCTGGTCAGCTTTTATTATTATAAATGTTTAAACTGAGCAGTGGCATTCGTAGCACACACTCGAACTGCTAAGGGCAGAAGATGATGGACGCTATAAGTATATAACCCACTAGTCTCGTAAGGTTTCGTAAACTCTTGAATAAGTAGTCGTTTTGTATTAGCGATAGAGTTTCCTCTCGTCAATATTTAGGATTCTTTTTTTAACTTCTACGAATATACTTATCGATTTCTTGCAGGGCCTAAATTTAAAGTTAGAGAGTATAAAGTACCCTTCGGCATTATAGTCTCAGTGAAACAGTACGTGTATTTGTTATAAATTTAGTTGGAAATCGGTCCATACACAATTTTGATATTTCATGTACTTCTTCTTCTTTCACTTTTCCCTCTTTGCCTAAACTGCGTCGGGTACCTCGTTCCATTTCCTGTAGTTGTTTCTGTCTCCTGTCAATCTGTTTTAATTCCCCCATCATTTTTCCTTTCTTCCCTGCCATATCTTGGATGTTGTCTGTCCACATTTTCCTTGGTCTACCGCTTAGTCGTCTGCCTTCCATTCTTGCTTCCAGAATTCCTCTTGGGATTCGGTGATCAGCCATTCTTTTTGTATGCCCATACCATTTAACTGTTTACTTTCTATTGTGGTTACTTGAGGTATTTGTTACAGTTGGCCTCTAAAAGTTGTATTTTTTATTCTATCTCTTCTCATTTTTCCAGATACTTTCCTTAGGTACTTCATTTCCCCAATAGTTATTTTGGATTTGTGTTTGTCCAGCATAGTCCAGCTTCCTGCGCCATAGGTGAAAATTGGGGCATATACTGTTTTGTATATGTGTAGCTTTGTTTCTGTCTTTATTTCTCTTTTTCCAATTATATTTCTGTTTATAGCGTAGTATAGTTGGCCAGCTTTGTTCACCCTATTTAATATTTCGCTGTCTATTCTTCCATCGTTTGTAACTAAATTACTGTTCCTAAGTACTCATATCTTTGCGTTTCTTCTACGTCTATGTTGTCTATTTTGATTCTTTGTCCTGGTTGGTGCTCCTGTTTCGATATGTGCATTGTTTTTGTTTTGTCGATGTTGATTTTTAATCCAACTGCTTTCATTTGCTCTTTCCACACGTTCACTGCTGCCTGTAATTGTTCTCTACTTCCTGCCAACACCACAATATCGTCTGCTTAGACCATGTTTTGGATTTCTACCGCCTCCATGTTTCAATTGCCTATCTTTAGCTTCCTGGTTCTCTGCTTACAGTATTTAATCACCGTGTTCGTAACTAGGATGAATAGCAGTGGACTCAGGTATAAATGCCTTCCTCTATCTATCATTTTTTCAGAAATCATCCTTAATGTGAAAATATAGTCCTGCGTCTGTCGTCCCTCTCTATATGATGTCCTATACAGAAGTTTATCATACGTTCTCCATTACTATTTGTATCTATTAATGGTTCTCCACAGTATTTTTCGAGCGTTCCCATGCTTCTATTTTCGTTGTTCTCTATTCGAGCATTCCAATCCCCCATTATTACTGTATGTTGACTTCTTTCTCTACCATGTTCCACTACTCTCTGGAATTCTTCATAAAAGTCCTCCTTTTCGTTTGTAGCGGCATTTTCTGTGGGAGTGTATATTTGTATCAGTGTTATTGTTTGATATTTCATGTACATTACTGATAACCTCACCATATCCCAACACCATCTCTATAAGTTCATAAGTGTTAATGCTTGCCAATATAATATTAACAAAATGAGAAATGTACAATATTCAATATTTGCATGTTGACATAACTCTACAACCTTACACTAATTAACAGTTTAAATTCTCTTAATTTTAAGAATTGCTGTATACATTCCCGATGTTCCCCTTCGAGGAATTTAAAAATCCTTTCTTGGAACCCGCAGAAACCTCATTTGCAACAGTTGATTCTATGATTTTTGAAAATTGACCATTTACAATTTAACTCAGCAATCTACCACATTGTAAATTGTATATTATACAGAGTAATTTTTTAAACATGTGCGAAAAACCACGAATAGCTGACGAAATACTTACGAAAGTGTGGGGCTTCGAAGTTTTTTTACATCATTTCTCTTAAATGTATATAACTTTTTTGTTTCTTGTCCCATTTTGATAAACTTTATTGTTATCGACAGCTAACAATCCAAACTTAATTTCCAGTTGAGAAAATCTACAAGTAAGTGTGATGCAATATGAATCAGAAGTAAAAAAATTGTTTAAAAATTTGTATATTAGGGTATATCTTGAAAACTAGATCGTTAACCCGAGTTTCTTTGCAACTTCTGGTATTCTGTTTTCCAAGAAGAAGGCCTTTACAACATTTTTCGAAAATTAAATATTAGAAGAGTTGTTTAAGAAAGTTTCGAATATAAATGGTAATTTAAATTTATATATTCTAATTTACAAATTTTTACACCAAATTTTGTCACTTCTGAGTCAAATATCATCCACTCCTCTTACACAACTGCACATTGTTATGGAGCTTTCCAAAACAACGAAGTTTATCAAAATCGGACAAAAAACAAAGACGTTATGTACATTTTAATGAATTTTCGCACATGTTTAGAATCAGCCTGTATAGCGTTTATGATCTTTTTTATACCAGTCTTCCAGTTTGACCGTTTCAATCCTATTTTCTGTTTCGTGTAATTTCAAAATTGTTTTATTTAACCAATATATTATTATAAACTTTTAAATTATGTAACGGTTCTACAGATTTAAGTCAGGTGATTAGTCGACCCTCATCAAATAATTTTTATCTTGAAAATATTAAACATTGATTTTAAACGTGTTGTGTATCAGTATATTGTAACAAAATATTCTTTATTAGAGTCTTTGGTTATTTTCAGTGGAAAACTAAACCTAAATCGTATAATTTTACATCATTAAATTATAATCATCCGACAGCAAATGCGAATTTCTATCGTAGCTTTAAACTTCTTGTATAGTTTTTGAAATTGTTATGAAATTAAACCAGTATCTTCCGCAGGATCATGTATGCAATTACACAATTTGTCTACGACGCACGTTCCGGAACAGATTTATATTAATGTATCCGTAGTATTATTATGATTTAAGGTGTAGACGTTTTTAAATGTGCAAGATTGCATGCAATTTCAGGTATAACATTACCCACATATAATTTTTACTCACAATGTTTAACGCTTTATTAAATACAATAATAGTAAATTACGCAAATGTACGCATTCTTGGAGCACAATTTAAATTAGTAGAAGATTTTTGCGTGGTATTTATATAACGCTTTCAGCCTTGGAGCAGGTTATTAATAGCATAAAGCTGCGGTACTGGAAATTCGTGCTTTAATGAGAAAATCTAAATAAAAGAGCCAGATTTTTCCAATGATAAAACAAACAGCAAACAAGCTGTTAAATTCTAGATAACGTAACCACAAACTGGTATATGATTTATATTTTACGTAACCCGTAGTTACACCAGACAAATTTAAAAATATATATTAAATTCTGAAACAGTTTAGGGCTGCGTTAATATTTATCGTGTTAGAATTCATCCTTGAACCTCAAACCGAATCAATACTGTTTGATGAACCATCTTGTAACTTTCGATATTATTATTTACTACAACAAAAAATTCCGTAGCATGAAAATTGAGTTTACATTTCGTGTTCCTTTAAAAAGGATTTTTATTTTAATTAAAGCTGGCCTATTTTATTTACAGTTCTTGTGTGTCGAATACATTTTTGTAAAAGGCAAATACGTAATTATTAGCAACCTACATTCGGAGGTATATCGAACGTCAAACTCATTTAGCTAATAACCAAACATAGAGTTTCCATGTAGACGGCAAATTGAACATAACAACAGCATCTTGGTTAATGGAGCACAAAACTCGCACAACATTCGATATCTATTAGTCTGAAAACCCGAATAGAGCTCTTATATCTCGTTTACGACCACAGACATACCTACTGTTTGTAGGTAATTGTAACGCCTGGAGAGTTTCAAGATTAGGCTAACGGTTGAAATTAAATAAATATTAGGAACTTTAATTGGAAATTTACACAAGTTTCTAAGGAAAATTTAGATGAAACGCTTCATTATAATTTAAAGATATTTATATTGAATGATGAAGCAATAGTTAACGAATAAGTGTTTTCCAAAATAAAAGTAGACGTAACTACAAACTAGCTGTGTAGGTGTTCCACTTACGTTGTACGGTGAATGTTTATAATTATTATTGATAGCTTGAAGGCTATTTTCAATAAAACAATAAGCAGATCGACAGATACCCTGCTATCAAAACAGAAAATAGAAAACTAAAATCGGTCTTCACTGACAACTTGCAGTTGGTATTACTGTTTGGCTATTTACCTATAGTTCCAGTTTGATAGCTGACAGTATTGAATCCAAATTGAATCTACATTACAACTTTGATTTCTGTAAAGGCTGTAGTTAGTATTGGTTCCGATTGCTTTTATTTTGATTTCTGTTTTAGTTCTACCATAAATTACATTTTTCTTTAAGTTGTGTTACTTGTGTGACACGTTAAAAATCATTACTTGATTGGAACTACCCCAGATTGGAAAAATTCATAGTTGTGGCACTAATGTGGCCTAAGTGCATAGGGATGCTTGGAAAACCACGAGCTAGATCTTGCTCAATCAAAAATACAAGTATTTACAAAATTTTGAAAAATTTAAAAGTAGAAGATGCTCATATTCTGTAAATAATTTAAAAACAAATCTGCATTTAACAGCTACTTACACACAACTTGTTTGGCAATTTTATTGTTGTACAGAATTAATTCGTTACACAGATAGTGTTATTCCTAAACCAGGCGGTGGAAGCCCCACAAGAAGAACAGAAGAAATCATACAATATGTAGGACAAAGAATGCAGTAGTTTGTTAAAAAAATCAAATGGCAACCTGACATAAGAAACTGAAGTGTCTTTTAACAAGTGCCATCTAACTTTAAAAATTGTTTTTCATACCGAATAGTTGATATTCAAGAGTTACAACCCCTTAAATATATTAAGAAGAACTCAGTGGTATCACTGTTATTTATATTATTTGGCTGATAACGTTCTTGGCAGCAATATCTTTATCAAGGAATTCCGACCCACTTTTCAGTTTATGTTAATTTTCAAAATCAATCCCAATGAATTTCTGGAACAAGCCCCAAGAGGTAGATGTTTGACTTGGCAATCTCGCAGAAGAATCATTTTACGAATGATTCACATCACAAAGACGCCAAGCTGATTTATTGCAACTTTTCCATAAATTACTGCACGATGAGGAACATCGATAACAGGAAATTATTACTAGTATTACCACACTAATGTATTAGAAAACCTAAAAGATAATTAGAAGTTTTAACGATATTTAATTGTAAGGAGAAGATCTCTAAACTAGCAATGCTAAATTTCACTGTTAAGTAGTTAGTTAGAGCTTCTTTAGTAACAATTATTATAAGTTGGTAGCATCGTGGCGTACTACGAATGAGATGTGTATGAATGCTTGTGGACATGGTCACGTACAAGACGTTATTTACAATCAATACTAAAAGGTATTCAGTTGGATATAGATAAGGAGAATGGCAGACCAGGTTCTTCATTCATTATACGAATCCATTTGCGAAGAGCATTATCATCCAGTACAAAGAGACTTTCAATTATGCGGTATTGTTTAGCCAGTGCATACAGTGTTAGGTTTCTGTATCTCTAGCCTGCCATTGTTAATTAATCGGTATAAGTAAATCAATACAGTTTTGTACAGAAATATCCTCTCCATGGTCCCCAATGGCACTGAGGCGGCGCAATATCACACGTGCCATAGATACAACAATATAGCGCTAACCAGGTACTTTCTATGTTAAAAGACGGCAAGCTGAATAATCGGAAAAGTAGTGACATTTTAGTTTAAGATTAAGAAGTGAGTAGGTACTTAGATTACACTCATAAACAAATCGTAGCACACGCTTTGAATATAGCTGATCAATTATGGGTTAAAAATGGCTGGTATAACAGGCAGACAACATTACATAACTGATGAGAATAGCGTTGGTTTGCAGCTGTAAAAAACCGTCAATTCAGTCTTTCTCATAACAATTATTTTCAAGGAGCATCAAATCAAAATAATATTGAATACCTAAAAATGGCACTTCAGTTGTTGGCCAAATTGGTAACCGACATGACCTCCCCTTAAACTGAAATAATCATAAGCTATTTTTTAAAATACGTAGAAACCTTTTTTTAAACAGTATTACGCTGTAATATTTATTTGGTTAGGTATAGAACATGCATATAGATCACGCATTGGTGTACTCGATGGCCAATCTTTCATACTGACTACCCACCTTACTTTTTAAAAATGCTCACATTTGTTGTCGCTTCTATTTGAGCAGCTTTTTATAGAAAACCCAATCCTTATTACTTTTAAAATGCGCTGACTCTGCTTTAGACACCAAACAATACAAGGGATTTACCTTGGCAGAATGTGAGTAATTATTTTCGGGGTTAGTACTGTAACCACCTATTTAAAACAAACATTTCAAAAAAACGGAATCATTAATATTTAATTAGATGTTACAGTTCATTTACTGAGCACTGCACTTTCACGTAAGATCAATTTCCCATGTTACAAATGTTTACAGTAAATAACGTACAGTACACGTAAATTTACGTTAAATGTTTAACTCCCATTCTCAAAATACATAAATCTAAAAATATTACAGTTCTGTAGCTGCATAAGGGTTTGTTTATTTAGCGAACCCTACACTAGAACAAAACCATTTATTTTCGGTATCATCTTACAGATTTTATTATAAATATTTCATAGTTTTGCTTATATGAATGTCGAAGAATCCCTTTCTTGTTAGTTTAGAACATTTTTAAGAAACCTGCGTTTGAGAGAACAAATAAAAACCAAATCTAAGACGTGGTACGCGTTTTAACAAATGATCGTATTTAGTACAAGTATTGACAGATCTACACATAATAAAATGCAACTTTAAACGTGTAACTATATTAGTATTAAAATAACTGTACATTAGCAAGCCCATTCCTTGAAGTAATATACAGTAACATGTTGGAAAGTGCAACGGCATTATTTTGACAGTATTGTAGTGCAATTTTCCTTCTACATTGAAGCTGTTTTGTCTAATTTACTTTATTTATATATCTTTCCATCACATACTAATGAAGCCAATAATAGTCACCTCATTCATGTTAGCATCATATAGCTCCAGGAATTTTTTAATTATCATTTCTGTCTGCTCAGCCATTAACAAACAAGAGAAAATGTACAACGTAATTTTAAAAAAATTCGTTACAATGCTATTGCTTTAATAAAGCAATGATAAACTAGGTAATATGATACAGTATTTTGTACTATAATTAAGCAAGTTCGAAAATAAAAGAACATATATTTTATACTTTCAGAAGAACTAGAAATAAATTGCTTTTGGACAACGTTCTTAAACAGAATTGCTAGAAATATTTCAAGTTCATACCAAAATTAGGAGCCCGAATCTTTGAATGTAAGTATATTTGCAATCTGCTAATTACAGCAATAAGCAAATTAGATAACTATAGTGTCATCCATTGGTGACCCTCCAATGCGAGCTACTTCTAAGGTATTGTTGGCTAGTCAGTCAGAAACGTTGCCGCAGTCGTATTGGGGTTGGTTGGAAGGTCAGCTGTATATAACAAGTAGAGAACCGGACCTAGGACGCTCCCTTGTGACACCCCGCTTTAAATAGGGTGTAAGTCTATTGTTTTTTCACCAAACTTAACTTGGAAGTACCTTTCCTCTACGTAGGATTTTTGGATCATATAGAATGGGCGTGATAAGTTCTTTTTTATTTTGAATAATAGCCCTTCATGCCAGATCTTATCAAAGGCCTGGCTAAAGTCAATAAAAGCAGCTGATCAATAGCTTTTTTCTTCAAACGTTCTATTTATAATAGCTACTATTCTATGCACTTATTCTGTAGTAGAATGTTGGTTTCTGAAGTCGAATTTGTGCTCCGGAATCAGCCGCTCTTTAGCTAGGTCAGGGGAGAGTCTCTTCATTAAGAGCTTTTCGAATAGTGTGCAAATGATTGAGAGGAGGCTAATAGGTCTATAAGACTTTACCTCATTGGGTGGTTTGCCAGCCTTATGTAAGAGCAATTTTCCATAGGGCGGGAAAATATCCAGTTCTAACTATCGCGTTGAAGATGAATGTGATCAGCTTAATACATTTTCCTGGCAGCTCTTTAACTATCCTTCCTGTGATTAATTCATACCCCGGTGATTTTTTGCATTTTAGGTTTTAGCCATCATTTCTGTGACTTCGGCAAAAGAAAATGGTTTAGTCGACCGAGAAAGTTGATATGGAGCTCCAAGGTACTCACGTACTTCGTTGTTCTCCTCGAAGTGCTCATCTGCTGGAAGTGGTTGAAAAACAGCTTGCAGGTGTTTGGTAAAGGTCTCTGCTTTATCTTGGTCATTACGTGCCCATGTTCCGTCGGCTTTGCGTAAATGATTTATAATTGAGGGTATAAAAAGTAATAGCAGTTAGGAATCCAGATTTAAGCAAACTATTTTTCGAAAACGAATTAAGTCAAACAAAAAAATTCGCAAATAGTTGAGGCTGTTCAGATAGGTATTAAAAAAGGTGTCAGAAATGATAATTTTAACATTTCATGCAACGCTCGTATATACAAATATAAACTATGTATTTTATATTAACCTTTCTGGGATGGTCAGCGATCAGAGATACTTCTGACGCTTGACTGGAACAATTTGATAATATTAGAGCAATGATATTGCTATAGACAAAAATTAAATTTTTTTTAATAATCGCACTAGATCTGGTCGAAATCGACTAACCAATAGTTTACATTTAACCGTATCACCCTAAGTACTTATCCGCTAAGAAGTCTCATCGGTCTTTACTGAGATTCTAAAGTGTTGACACAATTTTTACGTGTTATTACAGTTCCCTATACTCTGCTTTTTTCACTATGACACTATACGCATTATATATACTAAACAAGGTCAAAAAGTTTAACACTTTTAAGCCTTCGCGGTAAGTTGGTGTTGTCAAAGAGGCTGCAATGCTTTACTATTAACAGGAGCATGAAGTCTCTCCTCATGTTTTGCTGCAAACTCCTTTATTTCTTCCTGTACTGTCGGGATCTTCAGATCTCTACGTATGCTGTCATTCCTAACATACCACGAAGCGTCCACAATATTTCTAAGAACATTATTTTGAAATCTTTGCATTATTTCTATGTTGGTCTTTTTTGCGCATCCCCATAACTAAATCCTGTAGGTCCAGATAAGTTTCAAGATTTGTTTGTACAGAAGTACCTTGTCGTGGATTGGCAATTGCGGTCTTCTTCCAATTAACTAATACAACTTTTTGTATTTAATGTTGAGTTCATTTTACTTCTTCTTTATGCGCTCCTTCGATTTGATTTTGCGTCAAGGTTCATTCACAGGTATTTGGCTGTATTGCCATTGGGGATGTTATTATTATTGATTGATATTATCATTTGTGGTTCTGATTGGCAGGCTGCACATAATTGGTCTTTCCAGTTTTTTTGTGGCTCTCCACAAAGAGTAGTCTGTGGCTTTATCGTCAGTCAGATGTTTTAGATAGCTAATCATAGAATCGTTCTTAAGCTCTTGTATTTCTCTCTTTAGGCATTGTGGTAGATAGTTTAGCCGGTTTTTATTTTCTGGTGTTCTCGTTTACTGCCTTGTTCTTCGTGCTTTCCCTTTCTTTGCTTCTAGCTCCCCGATTTCCTTCGAGTAGTTGTTTCCAATTGTTTTCTTTTTAATTTCTAGTGTATTTTCCCCTGCAGCTAGTTGTATATCTTTAACAAAATTTTCAGTTTCCTGGTCCAGCTACTCTGTTGCGCCTAAGGGCTCATTTAGTTGTATTCTGGTGTTCAAGCTTCCTTTTAAACCTTTCTAGTCCGTGTATTTATTGAGTAGCGTCGGATTATATTGTTTTTTAATTAAATTTTCACTTTGTGTTACTGGAGTATAATCTGAGCTCAGACCAAAAAGCTTTCTTCTATAATGATATAATTGGCTGATACCTTCTTTGCTATGAAGAAATCAAGGATATCTGGTATTTTCGTAAGATCTGTAGGTCACAATGTAGGCTTTCCTGTTGAGAAATATATGCACTCCAGCCCTATTGCTGCCTCATGCAGTTGTTTTCCTTTTGTGGTGGTGATTCTTGATCCCCGCCTTTCGTACTTAGCATTGTAATCGCCTTCCTTTGCTTATATCTAGGTGGACAGTAGATTCCAGCTACTATCAGCTTTTGTCTTTCGGTTCTGATTGTTACTGCTGTAACTTGGTTTTATTCTGTTTCAATACTTAATTCTTCATAATGCGTTATATTATTTTTAATAATATTACCGCATTAGCACCTCTAACTGTGTTGTTAGGGTGTATATGTGGTAAACATAAATTAAATAAAACAAAGAAATATTTATCGTTGCCAATGAAATTTACACATTTTATCTACATTTTTGTTAGACACATAATCAGTGCAGCTTTTTTTATGGTGTAGATGGGATAAAGTTATTAGAATCACGAAACATCAATCTGATATTATAAATCCATCTACAGCGTTAAGCATCCAAGCGAACTCATCTAACTAAGAGAATTGCGCTATAAATCAGCGGTTTTCAAGGTTTGTCACATCACAAACCACTTAATGTCTTTGCAGCCAGCGATTAATTTATCCTTGTACTATAGAAGCTACATATCTATAGATAATCTCTGGATCAATAATTCGAGGAAAGACGAACTTCTTTGTATATCTTGCGCAAGCTAAAGGAAAATTATATACCACGAAAAGGCTTCTCCAATCTGCTGAAATTTATACGAAAATGTGAAACGCGAAACCGTTTTGTCGGTGAAATGTTTTAGTAAATTTGGGAATTTTATTTTTAACGAGGAAAAGTTACAACTAATGTTTAAAGGGAAGTTTGTTCTTGTATTACAAACAATACATACATCTGATTGTTATTCTTCCCTGAAAGAGAATTCTAAAGATTACTTGGAAGGGTTTTCATAACTTAAAAGAGTATTTCCATCTTAGGCATCTTTACCTATATGTCGAAACCAGTGTTGGGCTTACATTTTGTATAACCGTGCGCTAGAAAGAAGTGCCACAAAGCTCTGCTTTTTAAAGAATTTGCAGTTGTATTTTGCTTCTTTGTTATATTTGTAAACCAGTGAACAGTTTAGGCAATGAAACATTATATCAAAAATTACTTATTGAAACTTCTTGCTTTGCAAATTCGTGAAAATGAAAGCCCCAGTAGCCGCCCTAGTTAGACGTGCCAATTAACTTCTTCTGTATAATTGATTGTGAGAATTATCACTTTGAACTGTGTAATTTGTTTTAATATGCGGGGATTTCCAAATTTTTTGATTTATTGATTGTCTAAAATATAAGAAAATACACTACAAATTTTTCCAAGTCCTCAAAGTTTATAAATTGAATATGGTAAAATTTATATACTAAAACAAGAACACTTTATTAGATTTTGTGGCAAGTAGGTGTAAATCCTTACTTCCAGTGTTCCTTAAACAAGTTTTATATATATATCAGTGTTGGGTAGTAACTAAGTAAAAGTAACTCGTTACTAGTAACTAGTTACTTTTCAGTAACTTAATAGTAACTTAATTACTTTTGTGTTTTCAGTAATTGTAACTATAACACGTTACATTTGTTTAGTAACTTTAGTAACTGAATATGACAAGTTATATTTTCATCCTACAAATGTAAAATATTTTTAAATGTTCGGTTTTTAATGCGTAGTATTTAAGACATTATACCTGAAGCTGAAGAATTTGTTGAAATTTTGAATGCTTTAGTATGCAACTGCTAATACCAAACACAGGAATATATATCTTGTACTTAGTCGATAATAAATAATAATTGACGGATCCTATTTGGGCGGTGACAGATTTTTCTAGTAATCTTTAATCCTTTAACAACTAGAAGCTCTCTGAGCAGGTATGCGGATTACTGGGAAGTACATTGCTAACGCCTGTGCGGTTTGGGGTATCTAATTCAGACGAAAATACATTCACCGTCTCTATATTTCAATAATAACGAAAAATAAAATAGAATCCTAAAATCCCAAAAACATCGTTGAACCAGCGCCTCTAAGCTCTAAGCCTGTTCCTTCTCCCAAGTATAGAATATTGCTAATAAACAATTGCTTATAAATATGTGTTTCTGTTGATATTAAGTTGGTAGTAATTGCATGTACACTAGTAGCGGGTCATAAAAAAAGGTAACTTAGTAACTTAAAAAATAACGAGTTACTTTATGGTAACTTAGTAACTTATTCAAGTTACTTTTATAATTCTGTAACTTAGTAACTTACTTAGTTACTTTTTTGCCGAGTAACTGATTAACTTACTTAGTTACTTTTTTAGAGTAACTTACCCAACACTGAAAACTACGTATGCATTGATTCCCGCTCCATCGAGCATTCCATAGAATACTCGTAGTGGCCACCGACAAGTTTTACGTGCCACTGTCTTAGAATGGCACAACTGGTCATATGTGTCCACTCCACCGTTTGTTGAGTTGTAAAAGAGTACAATTTCCGGTTTTTGTGTTTTATTGTCAATATCTCCATATGTGT
>JABXWE010013401.1:0-24099 GCA_014611495.1 Limonius californicus
AAAAAAAATAACGGGGACTCGCCATGAAAAGCTCAACGTGAACAGACGCTCGTCTGGCGAGTCAATAAAATTTGTAATTTTGGGTGTTTATTATACCCGCTTTGAATAAAACTATGTTATTAAGTTTTATGGTTCAAATCAGCGTTATTTGTTACTTATCTGTGTGAACAATGGATAAGATTCGGTAAATTAGTCGAAAATCAAGAATTTGGGAATCATCTACAAATTGGACAAAAGTTGTATACCTGTTTATTATTTGGGATATATTCGCATCATATTCTGGAACTGCCACTGGAATAGCAATCGAATTTATTTTCAAAATAAATTAAAACAAACATCGAATCAACAACAATTTGAAAAGCGAAACGAGTTGGGGGTTAACAATTTAAAAAGAAAACATAAACATGCAACGTATTTATGAGTTTATTGATATATTTGAACATCTAAAGTAAAAAGCAGTAAATAGTATTTGGATTAATTATCTTCTGAAACGATTTTACGAATATGAAGATACTCAGTCCAAAGTTTTACTGAGAGGAACTATTCAGGAAGTATTCAGTTTTCGGATGTCGCCGTGTTAGGAATACAATAAGTGATGTAAACAGATTCTACTTTCAATGATAATCGAAAATCGAAACTTTCATACCAACGAGTACAGTGTATGTAGTTTTAATAAATATTAATAGGTTCAACGCGTTTCATCTTACGAAATACAGCGAATTTTCCAGTCAATAGAAAAAGCAATACGTTGTTTTTGGTATGAGGATTGGAATGTTTGAAACCCTTTTTGACCACACCAGTATTCAATACCACAATTAGCAAAAGTTGTTCTCATTCATATTTTTTAAAGAAATGGCATAGGAGTTATCCGATTGTTTGCTGCTCTTACTCGAAACTAATTCTTCCTTAGCTGAGGGGCGACTCACTAAGCTTCCCTGCGCAAGTTTCAATGTCCACTACGGGAATTTTAACACCACAAAGCGCGTTCGATAAAGAGTCAAAGTGTATCAAACTGCATGAAACGTCAACATTAAAATTCAAACACCCAAACGCCACAAAATATTCGATTGCGAAAAAATTTCGTAATAATAATTAATATACAAAACATTATTTATTTATATATAATAAAACGATATTACATTTTTAGCATGGTTACATTTAAGGCTTAAAGGCAGCTGTCTACGGAGTTTTCCATATCAATTTACAATTAAATATAAAAAATTATAAAAGAAGCTGTTCAAAATAGTACTTTCAATTGACATATATTTTACCAAAAACACAGACGAGAAAATAAAATTGGTGTGTTACGTTAAATAAGCTGTTTATTAAACTATTTGTAGCTGCAGGCTTATTAAATGCGTCACACTATTTATTTGGTTTTCTGCACATAGTCATACTTTCACGAATTTAATTGCTTTTAAGTAAACTTTATCTTTTCTACGCGGCACCTAACTTTAATAAAACAAATAATAAAAGTTGCATAATATGGCCCGCTATGATAGTAGTTCGTTTTTAAATTCTTAAATTAATGCCAGGAAAAAATGACCTGACCTTAACAAAAACAACCAGCATTCAATCATCAGGGGTACACAAAAGAACCAAGAGGTAGCTATAATGAGTTCATGGTTGGTGTGAAAGTACTCGATTTTTTGTGGTATTCACGAAAATTCTCAATTAAGACTTAATCTTAATTAAC
Organism: Limonius californicus; assembly: GCA_014611495.1. Classification (NCBI taxonomy): domain Eukaryota; kingdom Metazoa; phylum Arthropoda; class Insecta; order Coleoptera; family Elateridae; genus Limonius; species Limonius californicus. Next base: position 1,697 of record JABXWE010013401.1, read on the forward strand.
GTTTTTAATCCACTAATGGTAAAGCCTCGTTTCATAAAAGATCTACTAGATTATAATACGTGGGTGCTTTCATAATAAGCTTCGCGGGTGCAAAAGTTCTTGTTCGGGGTGAAGTATTTGTCGTTCTAAAAATTCCTTTATCTTCCGCTACAAAGCGACAGTAGTTTGGAACAACTGTTTCAGGTATCTTGCGTGCTCTTGTCACAAGTTTATGTAATGAGTTAAAATGAGTTATAATTAATGATCTCTGTGTTCCGACAATAATTTGTTAAATTTCTAAAAACCATTAATTTACGTCAGAAGGTACAAAATGTAGCTTTTATTTTTAATCGTGTCGAGTTTGTTCGCAGCAACTTTCACAGTTATGCGACGTGTTACAATCAAATTCGCGATCATTAGTCAAGAAACTTTAATTAAAACAATCCTAATCGCTAGCGAATGATTAGAAGAAGGATATTTTATCAGGTTCATTTTTAAGGCACATTTCAAACATAACTGTAGTAAAATGTTCGAATGCTGGCTTCATTGTCGTAAAAGCATACCATAACAATGCAATAATGGCGTCGTAAATGTAGAAGCACGTCTAGCAAATAAATACTAAACACCCACGCACATAAAAACGTATCAGAACCTACATTATCTTACATACTACATCCCAAAGAGGGAAGAACAACAGTAAAGCAAAGCCAGATTTTAAGGGCCAAATCCCATCTCATTAAAACCGAGTTCCAATTTATTTTGGACTGTAAGTCCGTCCACCAGATAGCTCAAAACACCAACTCACAATGGTCAATACCAGTATTTATTAGTAAGTGATATGATAAAAATACGATTGCTACCATGATAATTTGCATATTTAATATACTCAGCATGAAATGCAACTGAGAGAACAATTTATAAAATTTAAATTATGGAGAAACGCTGTTCAACTCCTTAAACTACAGAGTGACCTTGAAATTACTGTACAAAAGTTAGCAAATGTATTATGTTGATGTATTATCTCCTGTCATCGTGCCGTCTCCCTCAGATATTGGCGACCACTGTAGCAAATGCTCCTCGATTTTCTGCTATTATGAACAGCTGCTGGGCACTCATCCTAGCCTATTGTCTTATGTTTCTCAGCAATTATGTTTTTCTTCTTCCTATACCTCGTCTTCCTTCTGTTTTTCCTTTCATTATTAATTACGGAACGTGATTGTATTAATGACCTTGAAATGACTATATCAAAGGTACCAGTTGTACAGCGTTGTTGTATTATGTTTTAATATATTCACAACATTAACGTATGGTACGAAATCTATTGGTTTATTATATTGGACTCTACATTAAAACTGCCAGTTAGGTCTTCAGATATAATCGCGTTAGAGCTGCCAAAACTAAGGATTAGAAAATGTGTTGGTTCGTTATTGATTTAACAAATCAAAGTAACTATTAAATAGTAGTGCAATGTTGAAAGTTAAAATGACATGGAAAGGTATTGCTGAAACAAAAGTGGAACTAAAATTCTCCAACATAATTCTAATTACAATTAAAATTTATTTTGAATTGTAAATACGTCTACCAGAAATCTCAATTCTAGTACTAGGATGTTCTCATCCATAAAATAATAATAAGATAGATGTAATCTCTAAACATAATATACTTCAAAAATTAACGTCTCACACGTACCGACAAACGTTGAAATGTCTAAGCTACAGAATGACTTTGAAATTAGTGTTTCAAGGTTAGTGATTGTATAGCATTATTTTCAACTTATTTAATGTTCGCAGATACAAATGTATGGAACGAAATTTATTAGTGTTATTATTAATCCTTTATATCACATTAATGTGGGAATTTAGGTTTCCAGATTCCTATAACCGCTTCAACCACCAACCACTAGAGATTAACACAGTGCATTTATTTATTTAAGTTGTTTGGGATTTTACACACCGAAGTAATTATTTAATTACTGCTGAATCGTAAAATACCTTAGAAATTGTTCTCAAAAAACTTTTGAAATTATTTTGAAGATAATTTGTATATACACTTCGTTTCATATGAAATGCACCACCCATTAAATATATGGCTACGGGTTTGAAACTTTGCTAAAATAATGTTTCATTATTGCGTATGATTAGTTATAGGAAATGGTATGTGTGTGTACCCTATGAAATGTGTTGGCTCATCAATTGTAATACTATTTTAAGACGGTTTCTTTTAAGTTTTATTAATTTTGAAAATGTTTCTAGTACAAAATTGTACTTAATGCAGGGCTATTTAATTCAGGTAACTTATACTTTCAATACTCTATACAATGCGGTCGTAAAATCTCCTACCCCCTCCCTACTAACTTTTGTACGACTTGATATTTCTTCACAAAATTTTGTCTGCTTTAATGGAAGGCTAAATACTACTTTATTTAAATTTTATAACTTTCAAAATAGCTGCTAGGCGCCATTTTGAAATATTTTTTAAATGGCAAGGGGGGTCGAATGACACCTCATTTGAAAGGTCTCTTTGAATAGAGTACAGTTCTAAATTTTGGGAAAATTTTATAGATTTAAAAATAAATGACAGACTTCCAAATTATCTGTTTCTGATATTAAGCAAAACGCTAAAAAAATGTAGGAGGCGAAACAACAGAAGTAAAACAATTGAAATAATTAGTCTTTTTGTTCTGTCACTATAATTCAGTTATTGTGTTTGCTCACGTTTGAATATTGAATGTTAAAACCGGTGATACTAACAATAATTATGGCGAATGTTTGAACTTTGCAGAAAAAAACTGAAGCACTTTTTATATTTATTGAAGCCAATCGAAACTTTCACGAAGCCGAAAGAGTATTTAATGAACCTTTTCCCCACCGTCCTATTTCGAGGACGTATTTAAGAAAACTTGTGCAAAAATTTATTAACACTGGAAGTGTGCAAAATAAGAAAAATCCTGGGCGACCCGCAATTTCAGAAGACAAACAAATTCAGATAGTCGGTGAAATGGTAGTACATTCTCAGCAATCAACTTCACATGTAGCTGCGGTATGGGATGTATGGGCGACCACTGTCACATAAGTTCCATCCACACAAAATGACGATTTTACACCAGTGGATTGAAGATGATCCGGCTAGACGCATTGAATTTTGTGAGGTCATGCCCCAAACCATTGCAAGAAACCCCTCCTATCTTCGCAACATTTGTTTTAGTGACGAATGCACATTTTTTTAAACGGGTTTGTTAACAAACGAAATGTAAGATATTGGTGCGATGAAAATCCCCATGTTTTCCTGGTAACACCCACTTCCAGCAAAAAATGAATGTGTGGATAGGAATACTTGGCGACCATATCGTATGTCCCTTATGAATCTACGCAAACCTTACTGGGGAATCGTACTTGAACATGCTGGAAAACCTTATCCATCCGTTAATAGTTGAGATTGCTGAAAATAATCCAATCGAATTTGTCATGGATATCATATTTCAGTAAGATGGCGCTCCTCCGCATTTTAGCAGATAGGTTCGCAATTATCTCGATGCAACCTATCCTCCACGATGGATTGGCCGTTGTGCTCCAACAGAATGCCCTCCGCGATTCCCTGACCTGACTCCGTTGGACTTTTTCTTGTGGGGGTATCTTAATTCGAAAGTTTTTCAAACAGAACCCGATTCCTTTTTGGACTTATATATATTTATATAAAATAACAGAGGCTTGTGCAAATATCGGAGTTGAAACTTTCCAGAAAGTACGAGAAGAGCAAGTTCAAGAAGCACACTTTGAACATTTATTAAAAAGTATTACTATTCAGTTTTTGTTGTACAGTATAAGTTTTGTAGTGTTTGAGAATCTGCTTCTTCTTCTTCATTCTTCAATGGTGACCATTTCGAAAGCATATCTTTTTTGCTTTAATTCTTAGTTTTTTCCATAAACTTGTTATTTTAAATCATCTGTTATTTTTTTCTGGATCAATCTATTTTTATGAAACTCTAAAATCAGACGCAGAATTAAAATGCCTGTCAAATGAGGTGTCACTCGACCTCCATTGCTATATAAAAAAATAGTTCAAGATGGCTCCTAGCCGCCATTTTGAAAGTTATAAAATTTAAATATGGGCTAAAAAGTAGTATTTAGCCTCACATTAAAGCACACAAAATTTTGTGAAGAAATACCAAATCATTATAAAGTTAGTAAGGGGAGAGGACATTTTAGTACCGCACTGTATAAGCTCATCAATATAGTTTCACGAAATAAACACAAAAATGTGTTTGACAAGACTCATGCACTTTGAAATTGAAGCGGGGTTACATCCGTTAGAACCAGGACCTACATTTCGATTAATTTCCGTATCTTACAAATTTAAAATATAGCAATTTGTTCAGAAATTAATTACTTAGGCCTAGGAATTGTCTGTTCCGCAAATAATAACATACAGACACAGAGAACTAACCTCGATTGTTTTACTTTGGCTAACAATAACCAATCCTAATCCATAATGTACCATTTGATTAAATTTCCTGCAGGCCGTAATTGAGTAAGGAGCTCGCGGAAATCCGGCAGCTAGGGCTCTTGTTACGAAAATCAAATATTGCCATTTGACCACATTAAACAGGGTCAATGCGTGGGTTGCGTGATTAAATAATACAGATCAGTAAGTACCCAACCGGAAAGTAATTCCAAGCTTTAAAATGTTTAGTACTAGTAAAAAATTTGTTACAAGTATAATTATAACAGCTGTAGTTAACTCGCCTTTAATCTGAATATTCAAACAATAATTAGGGATTCCTTTTGAAGTTCTGCGGGAATGGCATTTCGTATTAAATGCCGAAATGCAATTTTAAAATCAAAGAAGATTACCTTGTCGAACGCAAGGTTAAACGTTTTTGTTTCTGAAATATCAATTTACTTGTCGTTTGTGGAATGAAATTTTTACGTTCAGGGAAAGAATAAATAAAAGGAATTCTCATTTCCAAAAAAGGAAGGTTTTTGTGCAAAACTGATTTCGTGCTTTGGAGGATAATGTAAGAGGATTACGGAAGGACAAGAACGGATAGGGAGAAAAGGCCCACTAAGAGCATTATGGGAGTCCTTAATGAGTGATTATTCGCAGTGATTAGCGTGAGATTGTAGCCTTAGGCTGCGTAGGTTAAATTCGAATTTATACGGTGCCGAGTGAGCGAGAACCGGACCCCGAATATTGAGTTTATCCCCACTGGATGCTGGAACTGAGTTTGCTTTGGTATGTGAGAAAAATGAAGGCTTATCTTTAAAATAACTCGCGTAATAATTTTCGGGATGTCGTGAATCAATGAGAATGAATTACGCGAAATGGTTTCTTCCACTCTCATAATTCGTCCATTTATTTCATGAGGTTACGAGCGGATATACCGGCATAATTCGGTAATTTTGCAGCTACTGAAACAGGTGTTATTTATTACGTATAATGCGAACATAAATTTTGAAATGTGCGAGAAGTAAAACTATTTTATCTCTTTTTGCAACACTGGATGCGATGAAACATTGTCCTATTTTTTATTCTTTATATCGCCCGATATTTCATTTTCCCATTTGTAAAGCGGCAAAATGTTTCAACATCATTCCCATTTGAAATTTCAAGTTTACGTGCAGCTTTCATCAGTCAACCTCAACGTGATAGGTAACAAAAATTAAGTGCCGTGTAGAAATCCATTAACTTATACGCCTCTTGTCCGTTTCGTCCCATGAAAAATAAAAGCGATTAGGACAAGTTCTCCGAGCAAACGATTAATACTCCTTCTGACTAATGAGCGTCCTGTACTACAAGAACAGAAAACAATCTCTTAACTTTGACCTGTGTGCGAAGTCACCAGAAGCCACATAAAGTTGCCCGCCTAACAGACGCATTTGGAAGCCAACTTAACGTAACGAATTACTCTAAATTGCAAAATTATAGCCTATTACTTCTACCACTGACATCATAACAAATGACCGCGGCACAGGTGCTTTGTTCCGAGATTCCCCCATCTTCTTCAAAAAGGTGTTAATGTACCATTACATCTATAATAAAACAACCATTTTTCTCATAAATGACCGTTTCGATATAAGATAACAGCTGTATCACGGCTGTAGAAAAAGGGCAAGAAGATTGAGCTCGCAAACAGATAAATTTCAAAAACTATTAGTCAATCTAATTCCATGGGCTAGACTGAGAAAGGCTTTTCTTCGAACATTCAAAAGGCTTCTTTGCTTTATAAGATATACATTATTTGTTGAATATGATATCCTGCACGTTGACGTGATGACCAGTGGCGAAGCGTCTGGTAAGGCTGCAAGTCTGAACCTACCCTATTTTTTTGAACTGAATTTTTTTAATAAATTTACATGCAAATTTGTATAAAAGAAATTATATATAAATTAGCTGTTGCTTGGGTACCACCGTATATTCTACTTGGCCCATAAGTTTGAAGACAACTGGACCACTAGGGAAAATACATTAGGATAATTGTTCCCAAACTTGTTTTGATAAAATTGGCGTAATTTTTTTTCGTACTATAGAAATTTCCATCGTATTTGGCAGGGTGCTAGATGACACTGAATAATCTAAAAAATTCATTTTGCTATATATATATTGCTGTGTGAGTCGTGTGTTAAAAAAATAGAGTGACGTGTTCCCCACGTTGAGTTGCACAAAAATAGATGTCGTGTTATACTCGTAAAAAGTAATAGTAAATTGTAAACTACAAATGCTTTAATAAAATGATGCAAGCTAAGTATGAGAATGCTATCACTTACACACAACAAAAATTTGAATCGAGACTCTTGTAAATAAAATTGCATGAATTTTGAAAAGAAATGAAATTCAAATTTATCAAATAAATCTCAGGGTTAATAATAATTAAGGTTGTAATAAAATGGGATTGCAAATTTATACTCGTATTAATGGAAACTAAAGGAAAAGAGTAAAATAATTTAGTAATGATATTGAAATTTTGAAATGTATCTGAATAGTTTAAATTTTGAATAAACAAAAACACCTTTGCAAATATTTTTCCAGAAATAAGCATGTAATTCAAATGAACCAATACAAAAATAAAATCCACTAAATTCTACTAATTTGAACCAACCTTTATTCAGTATTCTTAAATGTTGATAATGCGCGTGCTCCTCTCTTATGACCTCTATTTCACCTGCATCGCTCCGCTGCATCCACTCGATGTCCAATTTGCTCCAAATTCTTTTCTTTGGTTCCGAATGGCCTCCCAAAAGTTTACAGGAACGTCCCCGTTGTCTCAGCTTACAGGTAAATAAACGCTTTTACCTTTTGTAGTCAAATAACAGCCGTTCTTCCAAATACGATAACACAAATTTATTATAGGTTATGTGACTATCGATCAATTCCAAATAAATAACTTTGTAGATCCTTGGTTTATCCGTTGACAAGTATTGAATCCACATAAACGAAGCACTGCTGGCAGTTTATTTAAGGTAGTCGTTGCACTGGATGTTTCAAATTTAATTAGGTAAGTGTAAACACTTTTTAAAAATGTTTATTCGTAGATCGAATCTAATTTAATTTATTTGTTAATAGTATCACTTTGATGCACTTGTAATAGTAGTTAATAATTATTGGTTGCACAGGTGAGTAAGACACTTTAACTTTTTTTTAAATATTTATTTGACTTTGACATATGAACACACACATAACCTCAAAATTTCAGATATAAAATGGACAGTATTTCGACTTTGAAAATATACAAAGTTTACAAAAGTGACAAAAAGTGACGCTCTTCTTTCGAAAATTTGTTTTTATACTCCATCGAAAACACTCGTTACCATAGTAACACAACAAACGTTTACATATAAAGACAAATTACAATCTGGCAAACTTGTCATCTCAAAAAATCGACCAATCAGAAGCCTGCTGGAAATCAACAAATACTACAATCTAACAATAAACAAATAACAAACGATAAACAACAATACAAACACACATAAACTAAACTACATACACCCTAACATAGTTTAAAAAACATTTTAACCAAATTCAAACACACAAACATAAAGAATTTTGATAATTTAGAAAATTTCAAGGTCAAATACCAAACATACATGAATAAATAAATAAATACAACGTTGTTTCAAACAAATTATACGCCAAAAGATGCCCTGTCTTATTACACAACTGCATTTAACATAAAAATTCCCTTAGGAACACAATACAACTCACAATTTACAAAAGCATCGTCAAAAATGTTAAAGTTAGCTGAAGGCATAAATATTTAAACAAATACAACATTGTTGCTATTGAAAACATAATGAAAAGCAACTGAATCACCAGTAGTAACATTACACATAGTCAAACAACTAGTTTTAAACATAAAAATTAAGTATCTCAAGCAATTTTTAATTTTGTCAAAGAAATTTAAGTATTTTACAAATAAATAAATAAATACATCTTTATTGCTAAAGAAAATACGTCGTAAGATTGCCTCTTATGCCAATACAAAAGCATTCAATACAAAATAAGGCCAAACAAACACATAAGTGTACTAAAAGTTACAAAATTAATCTGATCTGTCAAATCGTTAAACAAATCCTAGTGTTCTTTGAAATTACCTTAAATTCAAGAAAACGTCGTTGCAAGGCTTATTCACAACATCTAAAAGGAAACACCAAAGCAAAAATCGCGGAGGGTACACGAAAAAACCTGCAATTCCACATTATTGCTTCCCGAGGGCTCATCGGAGAGACAAACGAATAACCTCGTTTCAAATTTGTGTGTGTGAACGACTCATTATCATAACGTAAAGCTACATATAGCTTCTATGCTTTATTATTAATTAGAATTTAGTTACTTTCAAGGGTCTAACACGGCAATATATAAGGAGCAGACTGTGGTGAGATTAGTCATCATTTTAAATTATGTGCTGTACTACTGACTGTGTGTTGAGTGCAGTAAAACGATAAGAAATATTTAACGTTCAGTAGGAGCTATACTCGTTTTGTTAAAGATAGATTAATTTTTAAAACTGTCATTAGAACTTTCCGCGTCTGGCAGTGATAAAAATACAGAAAAAAATATTCTATAGCGATGAATATCTCAAATGTGGTTTTACCATTATTAACCAGAAACCCCGTGCGTACTTTATCGGTAAAAGTTGTCAAAATAAAGTATGATGCTATCGATGCTTTAAATACCAAACATCCAGACAAAAAAGAATAGCCTGTGGAATTCTATGTAAGAAAGCTAAACTCTCTCCACAAGGGGCAAGTCACTTCTACATACACAACCATTACTAATTAAAAAGCACTGCTATCAATTTATCTAGTTGTATTTCCCATTGCAAAAACCAGTAAGCCGCATACAATTGCTGAAGATCTTATTATACCAGCAGTTGTTGAAATGGTGCAAATAATAGTTAGTGAAGAAAAGGCTGAAAGCTGAAAGCAATATCCCTCTCTGGAGTGACACGGTACAATATATTCATACACAAATTGTTGAAAATATTAAGAAGTGGACGTACTTCTCATTACAGGTGGACGAATCCACGGATATTTGTAACTGTGCCCAATTTATACCATTTGTAAGGTACAATACTGGACATAGTGTTACAGAAGTTACTTTATTTTGTACTCCATTCGAAGTCAATACCACCGGAAAATATTTAGTCGACACTTTCATGCAAAGTACTAATAAGTACGAGATTGACTGGGCAAAATGTGTTGCTATATGCACCGATGGCGCTAATGCTGCGACAGGACATCGATTTGGTTTTATTGTCAAATTAAAAGAGATAATGTCAAATGGTTATACTGTTTTTACATCGAGAAATGAATTATGTTCTGAGAAATGCCGTTAAAGTGGTAAATTCCATCAAGGAAAAGGCATTGCAAACTTGTATTATTCGAAAAATTTGTGAATACGTGTGTTCTCTATATGAAAACCTTCTTCATCACACGGAAGTAAGTTTGCTGCCGAGGGGTAACTCTTCAAAATAGTTTTCCAGTTAAAAGCGAAACTTTTGCCGTACCTGCAAAATGAGAAACCGGAATATGACAACATACTTTTCAATTCCCTTTGGTTTCTTAGGTTGGCTTTCTTTGCTGATATTTTTGAGCACTTATACATTCTAAATAGCAGCTTGCAAGACCACGATATTAACATATTAACAGCCATAAAAAAAATTAAATGATAAAGAAACTTGATTTCTGGTAGACTTCAATTGGAAAGAAGAAGTTTGGTTCATTCCAGTACGTTCAAGAACTCATGGGAGACTTAGTTAAGGATGATAATATGATAAATTCTGAGCACGTATTAGCATATATGCAAGTTAGTTTGAGCAATTTAAACCAGCTCATTCACCATTTCCCCGAAGAAATTGGAAACAGTTATGACAATCACAGATGGATACTGAATCCGTTTTTAGACAATGTCGTTGACCAAGCTGAAATTTCGACAAACATGACAGAAAAACTTATTGAAATATCGTATCAGGTATATAAATTTTAGGCAAAGACCGAGCTTGCGGACAAAGCTATAAAGTGTTTGGTGGCATTTGCTACATAATATTTGTCAAAGCTTCAAAGCAAAAGTACGAAATTGTCTCGAACTTGAAAACGATATTACTGTTTGTGTATCGGTACTTTCTGAAACACAAACACATACATCACATTAACGTTTTTACTTTGCGACTTGTTTCTATGTTTACAATTATTTATGTTTAGGTTCTTGCCACTGCAGTAGGACGACTGTAGAAACTATTCTTTATGCTCTAGTGTTTCAGACTTAATTGTGACTATCAGCCGATACACGTCACAATTCGCAAGGAAGTGGAAGCGCATATATGTAATTGTAGCACGTTGATTAGGCTAGCCTATGGCTGCCTACAGCTTCATATATTTTGTGTTTGCTGACATTTACGCTTACAAATCTTTTATGCTATACCAGCGCCGGACACTTTTGTTGTTTTTGTTTGTGTTTTGCATTATTTTGTATTTTCAAGTTGTCATCTAACAGTGCTAACTACGAAACCCCAAAAAAATTAGCTTCGCTCCTGGTGATGATGGCTTATTTTTTGCCACATTCTAAATATAACTATACAAATGAACATATATGAAATTGCTTACAATTATCTACCTTTGCTAAAAAACTGCACAGTAAACTCTTTTTTGTTTATTATAAAATGCAAATATTGTATTATATATTTTAATAATAGTGGAAGCATTATAAACAACAATTTTATCTTGAAAATCGAAACTTTCAAAACATTCAAATGTGGAAACTAAATTTTAAATGAAGAAAACTGCACTACCTACTAAAGATTTACTTTAAAGATCTGTCAGTTACATTTAACAATTTAAAGAACTGTGAGATTAGGACTTCGACTTGTGTAATGCCGTATACGTAGTGGTCAAGCCCTCAACCCAGATACAGATACAATTATTCAGCAACGGCTTCTTAAAAAATGCATAACATGAAATTGCAGTATGTATTTGAATATATTTAAAGAATTAAATAGTGTTATTCCAAAAACCATGACAACTGTTAAAATTTTAAACAATTTTTTGCTCTAATTTACTTTGAGTGAAATTACGGCAAATCTGGAAATAAATATCGGTATATAGAGTGATATAAAATGTAGCAAGAAGTGGAATATGCAAAACGTAAATATCTGGCTGTAGGCTTTCGCATAAAACCTGCTATAAAAATAGTAACTGGCTGTATATCGGATAAGCTTAATATTGAAGCAGCCGACGACATCAGTTGCTAGACCCCCTCGTGCGGGTAACTAATTTAGATTTTTATTTATGAAGTTGTATGACGGAAACTGCAGTGGGAACTCAGTTGGCAGAGCACTCACCTTGTAAGCAATACGCCGATTATGGCTTGGGTTCGACTCCCCAGCATTACCACGCAGCGTATACAAATTTGGTGCTGCAACACACCGTATACAATTCCCCAATCCATCTTCGGCAATTGCAATTGCAACCTTTTCTAGAATTTTTATTGTTCGGATTCGACGTTAAACTTAGGTCCCCGGCGTTTTTATCTTCTTTGAGAGAAGAGACCGGTGCCCAGAAGCGGGACGAAAAGGCTAATGACGATGAAGAAAAAATTGTATTCTACTCCAATTGAAAACCACCTTTATTTAATGTATGATATTCATGAAGATCTTGTAGAAAGTTGTTAAAGGCCCGAACAAAGTCAGTTTGTACATGCTTATATTATTCTAAAATATGAAACTTACATACAAAGCGGATGCAATCAATTTGAGCACTTGTCGTTTGGCTCAATTATCTAACTAGATGTAAATTGTCAATGGTTTTAAATGACGTCCTTTATAGATAATAATAATGATAAATTGTTTCATAACAGAGCGCTTTAGATCACGCTGTATAACTTAGGAAAATAAAATCAAATTGCACACTAAACTTTAATGCTTCAAAGCGTATGAATGACGCTAAAATGCAATTAGTAACCTGATTTCAGGGTTGCTGGAAAGCTATGCGTTTCTCATGTGTATAACGTACAGAAACAGCATCAAAAGTAGCCTTCAATTCATATTCAAGGGCAAAGTAGGATAACTTCAAAATGTCCAAATAAATTTATATTTTTTTAGGAACTATTTTTGTACTGAAAATCGAGAAACAAAAATATTGTAAAATATTTAATAACCTGGACCTACTCTCGATACAATACAAAGTATATTAATGTTTTGGAGTAACTATATTTGTTAATTCGTGAGTATCTGATTAACTCATAATATAGAGTATTCATGCTATAGTGTTCAAAGTATCGAAAATGGTTCCTATATTATACATCTAATGAAACGAGTGCCATTAAAATCAACTCCACAACTTCAATAATTAAGGGTTTTCTTAATTAACATGAACTGACCGAAGCTGATCTACAAACCTCTACCCAACTCAATATGTCAATTAGTAATTGCACTAGACGCTAGAAATACTAAGTGAAAAGTTCAAAGGTAGCTGTCGTGTCAAAGAGTAGTGTTATACGATACCTACATAATTAAAATAAAAACAAGCGTGGGATCCCATAATTGCATTTCACCCTAAAGTTATCCATGACCGTAAACTTGGCACCTACGTATAGCAACATGAACTCGTAAAGCACAATTTAAAAACGATTCTAGCGCAACATTTTAAATGCTCAAATGTTCTTGAAAAGCTACTTTTCCAAGGTCATAGAATATCTTCAAAGGCAAAATGGGATGTAGCTATGTAAAATAACCGACACATTTATAAGTTTGTGAACAAACTTAGATATTTCCAAGATGACACTGCTTTCAAATCGTCTTTTCATTTGATTATTATTATAACTATTATTATTATTATTGTTATTATTATGATCTTGAATATATATATATATATATATATATATATATAAGTATGGTATTTTAGTTAAGAAGTTTCTTTCATAACAAATTGTTTAGCAATTTTGCTGCCTTTGGTCGGGTCAGCAAAAGAATTGTAAAAACCAATGCGGTTAACTTGAGTGATTAATGTTATATTGGCAAAAGGAGAAGTATAAGAAATAAGAGGGCGAAGAAACCAGAATAATTATTAGGGGTTTTGTGTTATTGTAAGTGGAATATATTTTTAAAAATTGCTAATATAATCAGAAGTGGAATTCTTATATCGATAAGAGTCCCCAAAACGAAGGCAAATTTTTACAAAGTCCTTACAAGAAAGCTGGTTGAGAGTGTGCGGGAGCGGGTAACAAACGTTATTGAAACACTGCCACTTCAAGAGCAAACGTGTATTGTAAAAGAATCAAAATGGTAATAACAATAGCTTCAAAATCGTTATGTGCCAATACAGAAGGTGGAGATTGAGGCAACTAAGCTGTCCGAGTGCAGTGAACTATCAACAATACTCAACAAACATTGACCTAAATGATTATTCCCTTGCTGTTATCAGACTATCAGCGTAAACTATTTGATGGCGATGTAATTCAAGATGATATCCAAGAACAAGATACCATAATACAAGAATATATCGAAAATAAGAGAATTAAGGCTATATGGTGCAACAGGAAGAATCAAGAGATCCAAAGAATGTTGTACAATGCAGAGAGGTATGGAAAACCATAATCAACCCGGTCAGATAGTTATGGTGGAACGACAGCAACCATCAACCGGGAAAAGTAAGAATTTAAAACACTAATTTCGATGCATTACTGAGATGTTAACCACAAATCATTATGGTGTAGCAGACCTTTACGATTGCTCCGATCTCAGTGACGCTATCACAGAATGCTGGCAGTAGAAGCTTTGAAATCCTACACAGCAGGAGTTCCAGAAGATGATTTAGAGGACAGTTTAGATGACAGTATGTTTGATGGATAGCGGATCTGCGTTGTGGAGTTCTAAAAGCACAGAATCAGAATGCACGGAAAGTGCCCAATGTCGACCTACCAAAGACAAAATTGGAGAGGAGATTATAAAATTATAGAATGTGTAAATTTGTTTAAATCATTAACTTATTGTATAGCTGAATGAAGCCAACTTCTGTAATAGGGAAATGTTATAGTGATAGAAGATTTATGCAGTGACGCCGATACAAATGTTTTGAAAAAACTACATTTAAGAAATGGGTTTCGCTTTGTTTTTAGCAGTGTAAGTTCGTAAAAATGCTAATACCATGGAGATTCTCAATCCATATTCCCGGATCAACACATTTCGGGCTGTAGGTGAGTCTAACGTCCTGTATCTATGAAGGAAACTCCCCAACTATACATCAAAACACTGGATAAAAAAGATAACTGTTTTACCTGGAATCGAACCAGAGTGTTGTTGGAAGCCTAAGTTTAGCGCCAAACGCGCTAACAGCTCTTTAAGGTTGTAAACGTATTGCGTTATTTATCAATTCTCTAAACGTTTAAAAGTGAACAATTTAGTTAAGGATATAATATCATCGTTGTTATATTTAATTTGCAATAATAATCTAAATGCCCGCTGGCTGAACCCGTGAGCTACAATCCACACTTTGTTGATACTAATATTTAAAATAATAAGCTTAGGAAAGATCTCAGATATTTTCTGAAGTATTATATGGCGGCTGCATATTACTAAAAAGTGAAGATATATTTCGTTTTGCTCAAAGATTATAGTAAACAAACCAGAAAAGAATTTACATGATGTTCAAAATAATCACATTTTCTCTAAGGCTACAGCTATAGAAATATTATCTACTGCAAAAATGATTACAGCTCACCTGGAAATATCAAATTACAAGATTAAAACCAAAATTTTATGTAGAAAACAAGACTCTATTATTTTCATCTACAAAAAAATTTCAATTTAATAAGTTTTTATTTGCTTTCTTTTTGTTCAGTAATCTGTCCATATGTATGTCTAATAAATAATTTTAAGACAACTATCACACTTATTAGTATTAAGTTTGTTTTCATTGCCTACACTCAAAGCAAACCTTCGGGTCTCAAGTGATCTCAGCGAACTATCTCAGGTATACCAAGCACTTTTTCCTCGAAATTTATTCTAACGCATCTTCGTAACAGCTTCCAGAAATACACAAACAACTAAAGCGGTATTTTGGAAAACGGTGGAATTATTAGAAAAATGAAAATTGAGGTCACGTGAAAGTGTTTCCGCCGTCCAAGTGTTAATGGCCACAATTTTTTCAGTTGATTTCATAATTGAAATTATTATTAATTAGGTCAGTAAGTATAGTAATTATTTTTTTTGAAGCGTACAAAGAAACAGAGAAACACACATACGTAATAGACCTTGAAAAAGCATATGAGAGTGTACCAATAGCTAGATTGTGGAGAGAGATGAAGGAACTTGACATAGAACCTACGCTTATACAAGCCACCAAGCAGCTATATGAAAATAATTTAATAAGAATAAAAAACGGGAAAGCTTTTACCGAGACTTTCAACACAACAAAAGGATATGGGTCTACGAGTGGGAGATGACACGCTTTTTAATTTATACTTCGCCGACGATCAAGTGGTGATTGCCGAAGACCAGGATGACTTAAGTTATATAGTGAAGAAATTAGAGGAAGAATAAGACAATAACAATAAATATGAAAAAATCTGAATACCTATGGGTTGGTACCAATGAACTAAACCATTTGCCACTAGAAAACGAATATATACAAGGGGTAGCGAGATGTAAATACTTAGGAGTAATTTTTGATAAAAATGGAAATAGCGACGAGGAAATTACTCAACGAATTAATAAAGGCAGGAGAGTGATAAGGTTTTTAAATTCGGTATTATGTGTGAAAAGTATTAGAAAAGAAACCAAGAAAACACTCTACAAAAGCATTGTGCAAAGCGTAACCATCTATGGCGCAGAAGTATGGGACCTGAGCAGGAAGAATAGAAGTAAATTGCTAGCTATAGAGATGGACTGTCTAAGGAAGAGCTGCAGAATATCACGTATTGAGCGAGTAAGAAACGAGACCATTAGGAGAAACACAGGGATGGAAACAAACATCGCAGAGGAAGTCGATAAAAGACCATTAACATGGTTTGGGCATACAAAGAGGATGGACGAAAATAGGTGGCCTAGAAGGATACTGGAATGGGTTTCTGCGAATATGAGAAAGAGAAGACGACCAAGAAGGAATTGGAGAGATGATGTAGACGAAGCCATGAGTAAGAGAAGCCTAGAGGAAGAGACTTGTTATGATAGAAAAAGATGGAACCTGGGGATGGAGAGGTGGCTACAGTCGTAGCAAAATCGGTTATATATACAAGCATAATAATTGAATTTGAAAATTAATAAGCTGTGTCGGAATTTAACTCATGAAAATATATCTGAATGTGCTTTATGTGCGTATTAATTACGTAAATATTTAAAATTTTTAAATATGATCTCCATTGGTTGACGTTCTCTGTTTCGTTATTTGGGTCGGCGTATCTAGTGTAACAACAATACAACTGTACAGTATACGACCTAACTTTCTTGCCGATGTGAACCTTTTAAATACACATGAAGTCGCACCTTATATAATAAAAACGCTTTGGTATCACGTAGTTTGCAAATATGTGGAAGGAATAGCGAAATATATATTTAAACAAAGATTGATCCCAGCAGCGAATGTGTCAATTTTAAAATAATAATAGTTAGAAAACAGGTCTTTAGGCGAATCAAATACGATAATGACCTTGCAATTACTGTTTCAAGGTTAGCCAGAACACTCCAATATTGTCTTTTTTTCCTTTAGTCTAATTTAACACAGCGCTATCAGAAGCTTTTCGTTTCTCATCAACAATAGCAACACGATTTTTAAGTTATTATGAATTGGATTATATTTGGAAGATTACAAGAAAGCTATATTGTTTTGAATACTTGTGAGATTAAACTGTGTGTTCTTCTTACAGCGGCTCCTTATTTAAATTGCGATAATTTTATAAATGCTTTTAGATGTGATTAATGTTCTTTCTGTTTAAGTTTCAAAGTTTTTAAAATTCCCCTGTAATGCAAAATTGCTACAAAGCTTCAACTTGCGTAAGTTTTTGTTTTGGCACATTACTGTTTAGTTTACGTTCAGAATGCTCAACGTGTATTCGCAGTAGCATACCCATAATTCTTAGTCAAAAGATTTATGCATTGTGTGTGTGCGTTTACGCGAACCGGAACACCACGTTTTTCAAGGTCATCTGTGTTCCGCTTGATCGCTTACCGAATTACCGGTTCTAGTGATAGTAAGGGCATCCAGGAAAGCCACTAATTTAATAACTAGTGGTGCGTGCCAATCACAATCAGGGCCTAAACGGTTTACCTAAAATTGTGTAATCGGTTTTGTCTGGACGCTGTCAGTCATTCCGACATCAAAATCGATTCGGGTGCAACTACTTAAAAGGCCAGTTTGAAAATAAGCGAGTTTGTAGGAACGAATTAGTCAAAAATTTGCATATAAAATGGATCAGGAAATTGCATTGAGTTTGTATATATAGGAGTAATGATTTTGATTGACGAAATCAAAAAATGTTTCATCGTACGCTCCAGGACGGAGTTCCTTACGCTTTTATCGGAAAATCTGGCATAAAGCAAAATGCGAAAATTTAACTTCCGGCATAATAAACAAGAATTGCTTATCACTTACAGATGCAGGGATCATTAGGTTTTACGACTGCCTCACTTTATTTTCTATTTCCACGCTTTTCGTACACCAGAAGCTCCGTCAGCACCTTTTATTTTCTTTTTCCAACCCACCGCAGCAGGTGTAGGGATCTCCGCAGACAACACCACTATATCGACGAGTCGTGTGCAACAAAGAACTTAATTTTTTACTCCCGACATCCCATGGCTTATTCAAACAAAGTGAACTTGGGCAAACATAAAAGAGTCGTTTTGCTACGCCATGATCGCTAATGATATACCTTTCATTGCTGTTTAGATTCGTGACTACGAATTCAGGTTATGATAGTTTGAAATAATGAACCTCATTCGTTATGTATTCAACTTTTAAATGGACTACCCCAATTTAAACTCAATATCGAATTTATTTACAGTGGGGTTATACATGCTTAGTTTAACATAATCACACTACTTAGACGTGATCAATATTATTCAAATTGCTCGCGCATGGAGGACAGATTAAATCCCTTTAAAATATTCCTGACACAAAACCAATAGACAATCCCTCCTACTAGCCATAGTATTCAATGTACGTGCATGTATGTTCCAGTTTGGACTGAGAAAGAATATCAGCAATAGTAACGATATATCTACTCACATCTCGATAACAACATATCCACTGTTAATAAAATCATATACAGTGTGTCCCTTATAGGGTAGGCTACCATGGGTATCTTTCTTATTATTAATGACAGAGATTTGTTTAAATAGGCAAATTTGTGCAGTTTTTAATGCTAATACACATTAGGTTGAGAAAACTTTAAAATTAAAAACAGTTTAGAAATTATTTCCATTTAACTGAAGATCCCTATTTTGATTTACAGTCAAATATCTCGGAAATTATGAAAGATATGAAAAAATGTTTTATACGAGAGTTATCTGAGTTGATTAGGCACCCTCATAAATATATTGTTACACTCATAAATGTCAAAATAAAATTCAAAATGGCGTTTTCTGAGATATTGGTAGCAACTTTCTTATGTTAAATGGGCGCCATATTGAATTTTAAGACGAGTAAATAGCATGTTTTGTACTCTTTTCAACGATGTATTACAACTAAAATCAGAATAAAAAAATAGTAGGTAAATATATTACGTGTTTTAATTTTAATTCAGGTAAGCATGAAAATAAATGCACCGTAAGTTTACTTTGGAAACAAATGAAACAAAAACAAAACATATGCCGCTATAGCAAAATATGGTGTTCATTTAATATTAGAAAACGACTCCCAATACCTCGGAAAACGCCATCTTGTTAGGCAACGGTATTTGCCTATTGTGCATACTATTACTTAAATGTACGCTCAACAAATAAATTTAATAAAATATACGTGGCCTCTGTCGGCTCTATAATAGCTGGGAAAAATTATAAAGGTTTGAAGGAAAGGCCGTGCATGCAAGTGTTTCTCGGAATTTATGGGAAAAGCAAGGGGTCACAGGGTCTTAAGAAGGGACAGCAGTCTACAAGAGGCAGTGTTGCTGGTAGTTAGGCGTAAGCTTGCATTTCTTTCGCGGCCGTAGACTAGAGGTTAGCGCATTAGACTTCTACACTGAAGGTCCTGGGTTCAATTCCCAGGACCGGAATACCGTATTTTTAACAGCTGTACTCCCTCGCAAGGCAATGGCAAACCAGCGAGGTATTCTGCCTAGTAAATCTTCTCTGAAATAGAAGTGATTACACTTCCCGTGGTTCGGAACCCACAGTAATATGTAGGTCCTCTATGTCTGTGGCACTATAAACGCACAACACAGGCACATGAGAGAAGATCGCTACGTATCATAAAAGGTAAAGCACACGAAGAAGAAGAGAATGACTAATTAATAGCGTTTGCGAACCTACTAACTGCTTGCGATGCAATTGTCCTCTAAGCTGAGGCAAGGTGCAAATTTAGTGTTACCACTTATGTGTTCGTATATAAATATGGGCTGCAATGGCAATATAAGTTAATATAAGCAGTGGCGTCCCGGGCGAGGTTATGGTGTCATATGTGTTTACCCGTATGGTTGAGTATTATCTGCTTATTATTATATATGGTTTATATTCCATGAAGTGTCATATGTGTTTATCCAAATGGTTACGTATTATCTACTTGTTATTATATGTGGTTTACAAGCACTGGGTGCTATTATTGTTGTTTTACAAGATTGGTGTGTCTATGTAAGTAGTTGTTGGAAACAGTAGCGCAGTGAATATAAGCAGCTTATGAGTAGATAATGTGTGTGTGGCATGATTAATCATTATTCCCCTAGCAATCATTCGGGAGGTAGTCAGTCGGCAGATGTTGTATCGAAAATGTGCCTACGTCTAATTATTAGTATTATGACTGCAACATCAATGCCAGGATGGGGCATGTGGGGCAGAGGGGACCCCCCGCTTCTCCCGTGTATAACAGAGAGACTGGCTGAACATAGTCCAATAACCTGGAACCCTCTGGAGGATTGGTGCCCCGTAAATATGCATAATTGCAGTAATTACTTTATGATTACGAATGGATGCGGCCACAGCAGCTAGCCGGCAGATGAGCTTCCGTATCCTGTTCGAATCCCAATCTAGGGACAGAGGACTGGAGAACCCCTGGTGAGTACAATCGCCCATTATGTACTGACAAATCAGTAAGTCTGTGTTTCTGAGTTCTGATCGCATCCGCTGTTTGTTTACCCAGGAACTGCATAAATGAAATGCAGAAGCGCTATAACCGTATTTAAATTTAAAATTCAGTAATTTTTATTTGCCCCCCATAAGATAGACCCTAACAATCTTGAATTTTATTTTTACATCATTTATAAGTATGTCCAATCAAATCAAATAACTTGTACCTGAAACATTTTTTCTTATCCTTTATAATTACGGAGACATATGATTGTAAAGAAAATAACGATTTGCAGTTTTTTGGGGAAAACTTCCAAACTGTTCAGAATTTTCTCAACGGAATCTGAACCACCGCTAAAAACTGCACAACTTGTCTATTTAAACCAATCTCTATCTTTACTAATAAGAAAGACACCCATGGTAGCCTACTCGCGACACTCTGTACAGCTATTTATTGTAATATAATATTGGTGGCCATGTGCTAGAGGTCAACGAGTTGGACTTTTATTCTGAACATCTACGGTTCAATTCCCCGTACCAGAACATCGAGTTTTGATGAATTCTGTCTATTAATCTTCCTTAAGTAGAAGTGTTTGTACATCCCTCGGAGCCCACGTTAAACTGTAGGTCCCCTATGTCTGTGTCAAAGGCATAAAGAGAACGTCTACTAACAGTTAAAGCACTCGAAGAAGAAGAAGAAGAAATAATATTTCCAAACATTCTTCTTCAATCCTTCAATCCGCAGATTGGTTGGCAGCTTTCCATCTAATCCAAACACTAATGTAATAATAATTACAATATGCTGATAAGAATAAAGAATACCGATAAATGTTTGTACATCGATAAGTGTCTTCATATCGATATTATGCTATATATCAGTGTATCAAAATACTGACAACTATTTGTAATTACCGCAACATTTCAATTCGGTAAATAAATAAAATATGCAGTTGCTTTCATTTAACCTTAATCTTTGAAAAATTAGTTCACAATTTATTATTTATTGTTTTGTAGTATTCTGGTATAAATAGTCCTACAAAAATATATGAGTATGCCTATCATAAAATCGATTTATTGATGACGATGGCCTGTTGTATTAAATTTAATGTGTTTATAACATGTGTCACTTCGGGCTAGTATTATTATTAGTTATGACAGAGCAATATTTTGTAATACCTACTGATTTTTTGATAACTACTATACACCGATAAAAATATCCAAATCGTTGTGTATCCATATGTTCATATAGTAATTTATTTCTAGATATACATGTATCAAAATAACGACTGACAGATATAGGTTTCGGTATATTGTCAATCCCATACATAAATAAAATATAACATTATCTGGATTCAAGCGTAATTTTTGATAAATTAGTTCATATTTAGTTGCTTATAATTTTCTGATTACCTTCTATTAGTACACCCACTAAACGATATTGATATGTTAAGCATGATATTGCTGTTATGATTTACGATATGTACCGCTTTACATATCCCTGAATTGATAAATTAATATGCCTATTTTATAATACTGTACCGATATTTTTAGATATAAATTTACTAATAAGTGTCGATTAACTGACAATTAAGTATTTATCTAATGCATATAGTTACATTATTACATAAATAATTACGTAAATACGTCTATACTTACCGATATGTGCTGGAACTGATCATTAAAATTTAATATTTCTCTTTTATAGCTCTGTAATGATATTTTT
>JABXWE010013402.1:0-35659 GCA_014611495.1 Limonius californicus
ACACCCATTAAACATAAACCTACGGGTTTGAAACTTTGCTAAAATAATGTTTCATTATTGCGTATGAAATGATCAGGTTTTCATAAAAAAGATTAACAATTATAAGCAAACAATACCAACAACGAAAACAAAATTAATAATGCGTAACATCGCCATGAACAGCAATGCAAGGATTTACTCGTCGTGGCATGCTTTCTATCAAATGGTCTATGTCCTCCTGTCCGTTCGATCGGCGATAAGTCCGGTGATCGTGCAAGCCAGGGAAACATATGTAATTGTGCTTCTTGGAGATACGTTCTAGTAATGTTTGCAGCGTATGGACGTGCGTTATCCTGTTGGAAAATACCTTTTCGCAACGTCTGCATGAAGGGTACTAACACGGGTTCCAGGACATTATGAATATAGCGATGACCATTTAAAGTGCCTGGGACGAACACAAGAGGTGATCTTCTACCGAAACAAATCGCACCCCAAACCATAACTCCAGGCGTTAAAGCTGTATGGCGTCTTTCAACAAACTCTAGATTTCGGTTTCCTCCTCGATATCGACGTACCTTCCTACGGCCGTCATTTGCCCACAAACAAAATCTTGATTCGTCACTGAAGACAATGTCGTTCCATTGCTGATTCCAATGCTGCCGCTCTTGACGCCAAGCAAGCCTGACAGCGTTGTGATGTGCAGTTAAAGGGAGACGTTGGAATAGACGGTAGGTTCACAGTCCAAAAGAAGAGATTCTTCTGTAAATTGTTGCCATTGACACGTGCCGGTGAAGAGCTCGCATCCAGTCTACAGCAACAGACCTTGTTGTTTGAAAGCGGCCTCGTGTAGCCATTCTTCGAAGAAGTCGATCTTCTTCACGAACATTGCTGCTACGTGGAGGTCTACCAGCTGGACGATGTCGCTGAATGGCTTTTTCTGACCAAACAGAAATGTAGTAAATAATATCAAATATCAACAACTACTTTGTAATTAATTAATATAAGAAAATCGATTTATTAGACTGAAATGCCAACGAGAAAGTTTTACGTTGTATAATTGCATTATTGGTAAGAAGTGGGTGATAAATGATATAGCTAAAATAATGTCGCCTTAGGAAATGTGTTCCAGCAAATAGAGCAAGTGGTAGTGGACTACTGAGGATTTGTCAATATTACAATTTACTTTCGACTTAGACCGCGTCCTCATTTGGGAACTACACCCAGCATTATCAGGTAAGGTCCGACCTGTAGCTTGTCTGCCTTTACAAGCATTTGCTCTAGAAGTTTGAGCCATATTTGTTCGTAGGCCCTGCCTGCCTAAACAGGGCCGTGTGCATATATTAATCAAACCTTGGGGCGGATAAGGATTTGATCTTGATGCATTTTGTTTGCCAGGACAATAATACTTAATCGGTTTATGCCTGTTAGCTGTTTGTGAACGCCTACAAACTAACGTTTCGCAAGACATTGCAGCTTGCATTTTCAGAGTGAATAGAACACTGAACTCAAATACGAGAAGCGGAGGTATTTAAACCTCTTTGAGCCAGTCGGACAGAACGACGGAGTTCTGGTTGGCTGTCACCGTTGGGCAAAGACGGATCCGGTGGAGCGTGATCGTGTGATCGATAATGTGTAGGAATCCTTAGATGTTAAAATACTGGAGTCCAAGCTTTACTGAGTCTAAAGCCATCCTCCCTGTTTATGTTGTTAGGTTGTTTTTCAATTTCAGTTGCTTCACGTATGATACGAGGGAAGTAATGAGGCACTCTGGCGAGTACCCGAGCATTGTCAAAGTCCATCTAGGATGTTCATACTCAAACGAGAACATTTGACCAATTTAGACAAAAGAAAGCCAAGTTACTGGCAGACTTAGCTTTTCTTAAACGTTGTCGTGACAACAAGGTTCTATCAAACTGTGTGTTCATCAAACACCATTTGCATAACCGGCACAACGAGCGAATCTTCCGTGAAGCAAGCCTCGGGCTTCTGAAGTCGGAAATCAGTAGAATTCGCATAGATCTTGATAAAATTGACTGTAAGCTGTATGAGCTACATTTACAACTCTCTAGTACGCTAGAAGCATCCCTGTGGGAAAAAGATGACACAATAACGTGTAAGCAGGCTCAAGTACATTAGAACAAGCAACCGCCAAACAAATTGGAAAATACGAACGGTTAGTTCCGAAACTGCCCCGGAACGAATTACCTAATCACAAGGTGATAATAGTAAACCTTAGCAACATGCTGCTAGATGAGAAAACGACATCTGTACTAAACAGAGGCTTTAATTATGATGTAGCACCCAAGCGCATTCCGGTGGAAGATATAGTATCTGGCATAGCAACAATTCACAGACGACCTACAGTATTTTCTGAAAGCATAAGACAGGATGTATCAGGTATAATAAGAAGAGCGAAGCCGCCCCGCTCCAATATCAGTAAAAATGAGAAAAAAGCACTGAAATTACTAAGAGATAACAAAGATGTCCTCATACTTAAAGCAGGCAAAGGCAATGCTACTGTTGTGATGAACACTTCAGATTATAATTTAAAAATGGAAACACTGTTGTCCAATTGCACATACAGAAGGCTTAATCGCAATCCGCTCAACTCTCTCATCTCGAAAGTGACTGCTGCTATCAACTGCTCTGATGCTATTGACGCCACGGAAAAACAGCGCATCATACCCAAACACTCTATCACCCACGTATTTATGGTTTACCCAAAATATACAAGGTTGGAGTTCCGCTCAGACCTATTGTGATTGCTATAAATTCTCCTACACCTGCTTTAGCAAAATACTTATCCACCTCGCTTTGCCCACTTAGTGGCAACACAGAATCGTGCATAAGGGATTCCTGTGACTTTGTCAACAAGATCAAAAGTTTACGGCTGTGTGAAGAAGATATTTTAGTCAGTTTCGACGTTGTGTCCCTTTTCACAAAAGTACCGATAGATGGTGTGTTAGAGATCCTAAGAGATAAACTACCTACAAATCTAAACCAACTAGTCGAAATATGTTTGAAAAACACTTTTTTCAGTTGGAATGGCAACTTGTATGAACAGATTGAAGGAGCGACTATGGGTTCACCGCTTTCACCTGTTATTGCAAACATACACATGGAAGACTTTGAAACCAAAGCTTTGGCAGCAGTTGATCTTAAACCTAAATCCTGGTTCAGATATGTAGACGATACGTTCGTCATTTGGTCTCACGGACGCCAAACACTAGAACAATTTTTAATGCACCTAAACTTAATTCACGATAAATCCAATTTACAATGGAAGTAGAGGAAAATGGCAGTATTCCATTCTTAGACGTACATGTTACACGGAAACCGGATGGCAGCTTGGCGCACGCAGTTTACAGAAAGAAAACACATACAGACAGGTATTTAAATGCAAATTCGCATCATCACCCGATGCAGAAAGCATCTGTGCTAAAAACTCTAACAACCAGAGCAGTTCGAATCTCAGATGCAGAACACCTACAACAAGAGAAAACTCATCTCTTGATGTCGTTACAACAATATGGTTATACAACCACAAAAATTCAGGGAGCAATCCGCAATGCGGAACAGCCCAAGGCTAAGGAGGAACTGGCACCTCCGGAAGGCTTAGTTTTTCTACCTTACAGTAAACGCACTACTGATAAGATTGGGCATGTTCTTAGAAGGTACCTGCAGCATAAAGACAGTCTTTAGGATTAATGAAACTTTGGGAAACGGTTTCAGATCCGTAAAGGATCATAAATCAAATATAAAATCAGCTGGGATCTACAATATCCCTGGCTCCTGTGGGTCAAACTGCATCGGACAAACTGGTCGTTCGATTGAGTTAAGATTGCTAGAGCACAAAGGTGACTGTAAACATAGACGCATCACAAAATCTGCGGTGGCTGAACATACTGGTTTAACTGGACATAAGATGGACTTTGACAATGCTCGAGTACTCGCCAGAGTGCCTCATTATTTTCCTCGTATCATACGTGAAGCAATTGAAATTGAAAAACAACCTAAGAACATAAACAGGGAGGATGGTTTTAGACTCAGTAAAGCTTGGACTCCAGTAGTTTATCCTCTAAGGACTCCTAAGCATCATCGATCACACGATCACGCTCCACCGGATCCGTCTTTGCCCAACGGTGACAGCCAACCGAAACTCCGTCGTTCTGCCCGACTGGCTCAAAGAGATTTAAATACCTCCGCTTCCCGGATTTGAGTTCAGTGTTCTATTCACTCTGAAGATGCAAGCTGTAATGTCTTGCGAAACGTTAGTTTGTATGATTAAGTATTATTGTCCTGACAAACAAAACACATCAAGATCAAATCCTTGCCCGCCCCAAGGTTTGATTAGTATAAGCACACGGCCCTGTTTAGGTAGGCAGGGCCTACGAACAAATATGGCTTAAACTTTAGGAGCATAACGCATGTAAAGGCAGACAAGCTACCAGTCGGGCCTTATTTGATAATGCTGGGTGTAGTTCCCAAACGACGACGCGGTCTAAGCCGAAAGTAAATTGTAATATTGACAGTTCGAGAAACTGTGAAAACCTCAAAGAATTTACTGAGGATTTACCAACTAAACGTGGAGCATAGCACATAGACAGCTATTTAGTACCATTTGATACCTACTAAGCTAAACTTAGTTGATTTTTTCTGACTTTTCCACATAGTTTAGCCACTTATTAGCATATTTGACGTTATAATAATGGAAATAGATAATTGTATTCGCAGTACATAAAAGTTTGATATTTATGTGCTTCTTGCCTTCAAGAAAGCCGCAGGATTGATAGTTAATATTGAGTAAAACTATATTGATTAGCTGTTAATTTTAGAAACAATATATGATAATCTTTTATTTTTATCAACATTAGTAAGAAGGTTACCTATCCAATTGACGCACCTTGTATACGTATGCCTCTATACTGTACCATTTTATGCAGCTTTCTATTTACAAAGAAATTGAAGTTGCAAACCAATTCACTGAAATTAAATGTATTCAATTAGCAGTTAAATTAAGGTTTCTTTTTTGCCGACTTACAAAGGAACAACTGCACAAAGAGATTCCATGATCAAGGTAATCAATTCCTAATTTGTTTCCACTAAGTAGAGCTTTGAAATGTATCGCACGTTTTTCATTAGTTTAAAAATGTTGTTTTGCCACAAGTTCTTTTGTAGGATATCTGTGGCTTATTTTAAAAGTTCTTTTGTACAATTTTGAGCATCGCTGTTAACACAATGTAGCTCAGACAAATAGCTAAGTTATCAAAATATCTGTAGTGGTTTACTTTGAATGTTAATTTTTCCTAGAATTTATGTGTTAATTACATCTTGTTGTATTAAAACATGAATTCTAATAGTAGAGATTTGAACTTGAATTTCATTTTGCCAAACACAGACTGCATTTTTTTAAATTCTTGATAAACTGGTATTACTCTACAGCGAGATATACATATGATAGAGATCACTCTGTTGTAGAGGGTTGTTGTACAATCGCCTTCTTCTTCTTTCCTTCTTCTAGTTTCTACGATGGTGGCTGTTTCTTCCAAATTGTCTTTAATATTTATTCATATTCATATTTCGTCATCTGTTTGGCTTGGGATCTTTCAATAGTTCATTTTGTTGTTCGTCTACTTCTTGTTATTTTTCATTATTCTAATATCATTTCTCTTGTTGACAGGCTAATCCAACTATGTCGTTTTTTAGCTTATGCAGGCCTTTACAATTGCGATGTTATATATACACACAACCAAACAACTAATAATAAGAAATTTATGAAAACTTGTTATGCAGATGAGATAAAAGATTTTATAGTAAATAAGATAACTAATTGATAAAAGTTGAACACGTGCACATTGAAAAATTTTGTTATTTTTGTCTAGTTGTAAAATCGAAGTGTCTGAGTAAATTTAACTTTGTGTACAAAAAGGTAATACGCCCTACGTTGGTTTGATAGATGTTCAGAGATGCCACAAAGGTAAATCGCAGTTGCGGTGGGTGTCTCCCAGGGCACTGTTTCAAAAACCTATGCAAGATTTTTAGATTTGGAAACGCTCAAGAACAGGCCTAGACAAAGTCGTCGCAGAGTAACTAGTGATCGACAAGACCGGTTTTCAAGTTAAATAGCTACAAGAAATCCAACCTCTTCTCATCCGGAGCTCCAACGGCACCTTTTGTAGGCTGCAGGTGTTGGTATTTCAGTTGAAACAATACGAGAGAGACTTCGCGCCCGAAATTATTTAGCAGGAGACAGTTAAGGGTTTTCGAGTTATCCAGGCAGAACAAAATTGATCAGCGAAATTGGTGTCTGGAACAGCAAAACTGGACAATTGAATATTGGCAAAATATCCTTTTTTCAGAGGAAACCAAATTGGTCTGAGATCAGATGACCATCGAATTCGGGTTTTAAGCGGTCGAGGCAGACAAGCTAGACTGCAAACTGCCAGATCTGTTCCAAGATATAAAGGAGGAACTGTAATGTTTTGGGGCGGTATTATGATGGGAGAAAAAACTCCTTTGCGTCCCTTATGGCAAAGTTTAACGGGTGGCCAGTATATCGATTTGGTGCTAGAACCCATAGTTAGGCTGTGGCGAGGTGTAATGAGAAATATTTTCATCTTCATGCATGATAATGCGCCTCCACACACCAGCAGAGTTGCCACAGACTTTCTAGAAACAGAATATGTCACTGTTCTAAGATATCCTGCCTGCTCACCTGAAATTAATCCTATAGGGCATGTGTGGGACCTCATTAAAACACGATTAGAGCTCGAAGGGATAATCCAGAACATGTGGATCAGCTCATTCAAGCCGCTCTAGAGGAATGGGCAAACTAACCTCAAGAACAAGTTGACAATTTAATTAGAAGCATTCCCCGTTGGATTGAAGATTGTATTAGGGCTAGAGATGGCAACGCTGACTATTAAAGCGAAAAACAAGTTTCTATTTTTCTTTAATCAACCATTCCAATTCTATAATTTTTACATTTTTAGTTCGTTTTTGATAATTTCAAGCATTTGTTACATTTTTTTATTGTCAATAATTAAACTGGTTTAGTGTAAAGTGCCTTTCATTTTCCATTAACAAAATTTCAGTAGTACTTAACAAAATCGGAAATACTACGAGATTCCATATAAGTTTGGGTGTGTGTAATTCTTCATTATTATTGCGTATTCCGTCTCTTCTTCTGTATGCTAATCTTCTCATTACTTTATTTTCTATCACTTGCCTTGTAGCCTGGTCTTTACTGTTTTCGCTCAAAATTACGCCGATGTTAGTTTTCTAATGTCTTGGTTAAGTTTCTTCACCAATATATCTCCTCCATCGTATAGTTTGGGTTTGTCATGTGGCTACTCCGTCCACTTTTATAATTTAGTTATATATTTTCTAAATCATTCATGCATTACCCTAATCGTAGTCTTTTAGTTAATTTTACATGGGACCTCGGTGGTCTAGTGCAAGAACGCATTGGCCACTCGAGGTCACAGCAAATGCAGTCGCTCCGTTGGGGCGATCGAATCCCGACTGGGGCGACCGCATTTGCTTAGTTAAGTTTAGGGTGCATGTTGCATGAATGTTTAGTATGTAAGGGACGCCCGCATCCACCTGAAGTAATGCGAAAGCGGTTCCGAGAGGGGGGGGGGGACGGTTAGTATGAACGAGTGAAAGAAAAAGTTAATTTTACATAACAAATTAGATATATTACCTAGCTTACAGAAAATTAGTCATGGACTTAATTTTTTCTGCAAACATTTTCATATTGAATATTTCACAGATATTATCAGTTACGATCATACTACTTGCTGAATTTAAGGAAGAAATCATACAATCCTTGAACAACATGAGAAGATACGGCAGGATAACTAAACTGACAGGTAAAAAAAACTGGCCACCCTGTAATATGATATAAACTTCCCTTCAACCGACTGTTTTATAACGAAATAGGGAGGTAAACTGATTTTTCTTCATTATTAATGCTTATTCTGTTCCAAAGTTCTCAAATTTTAATTTTAACAGATTTTCTTCTCAACAACACTAACATGTTTCCGTAAATCACATACGTAGCAATAGACTGTAATTATTTATTAATGATAAAATTTAAGTAGGCTGATGTATTGCTGTTTCTGGAATTGAGTTTGACAGAAACTAAAAGTTTTCACCCGACAACAATGCCGTTAACTATTGCGGAAGTAGCTCAAATTGTTGCTTTGATTCAGGATGGTCGTAGACAGCGCTATGTTTCGCGTACGTTGGGAGTACACTCGTACTACCATTCAGAATGCCTGGAATCGGTTTGTGGAGACTGGTAGTATCGTGGGGCGAGCAGGATCCGGAAGAAAAAGAGCGACAACTGCGGCCGATGATCGTTTCGTTGTGCTCAACACACTAAGGGATCGCAGATCAACAGCAGTTCAATTTCAACAGCGCGTGGGGTTGAAATAAGTGAGAGGACGATCAGGCGGAGGCTTGTAGAAAATGGTTTAACGTCCAGGACCGCAATTGCTACCTAGCCATCGAAGAGCAGGTCTTCAGTTTGCACGATTACATGCAAATTGGACTCTTTGGCAATGGATTGCAGTTGTCTTTACTGATGAGTCACGCTTTTGTCTGAGATCACCTGATGGTCGAGAAAGGGTGTGGAGAAGACGAAACGAACGATATGCAGACTGCACCAACTCTGAACGGGTATCTTTCCAAGGATATATTTGTTGAAAATGGTGCTTTGAATGCTCATAGATATGTGAAAGAGGTTCTTCAAGAAGCTGTCATCCCATTTTCCTATTTTATTGGAGGTGGTTTCGTTTTAATGCATGACAATGCCAGACCACACGTTGCAGGAATCGTAAATGCATACCTGGATGAGGTCGGCGTTCGAAGACTTGATTGGCCAGCATGTAGCCCGGATCTTAATCCGATTGAAAATGTTTGGGATCAACTACAGGGGCGTGTGCGTCGTCGTCCAGCCATGTCAGAGATTCTTCAAGAGCTACGATTGGCCCTTCAAGAAGAATTTGAAGCAATTGCTCAAGTTTACTTAACAAATTTAATTAACTCAATGCCACGGCGGTTGAATGATGTAATTCGGGCTGCAGCAGGACATACACGCTATTAACAATCACCAGGAAGTTTTTATACTTTAAGAAAAAAATCGTATTTGCACTATTTCTGCTACTTTTTCAAATTAAATTTATTTCTGTACTAATTTATTCTTTATTTTATCTAATATGTACATCCTGTATCAACAATGAATACTTCTTCAACCTAATACTAATATCTAGTTAAATAAATAAATTTTTAAATGGTTTTACGAAATATTTCAGGGTGGCCGCTTCTTTTGTCGGTCAGTGTATAATATAAAAAACAAATAAATGTTAAACAAGCCCACCAGTTATGGAAAGAAAGTAAAACGAAATACTACGCGAATTCCCTATCCATGGACCATCGCAACACAAATTACATGAAGATGTAGAGAAATAAACAGCAGAACATGTCAAGCGAGGCAAGCCTTCTTCAAATCATCAGATAACATAGCACACCTCACAAATATAAGAAACGGTATGTGTAAAACCGTGGCGGCCGTGGGCTAGAGGTTAGCGTGTTAGACTTCTACGCTGAAGATCCTGGGTTCAGTTCCCAGTACTGAAACATCGGATTTTTAACGGCCGTTCTCCTTTACAGGGCAATGATAAACCAACGAGGTATTTTGCTTAGTAAAAGTGAGTAGAAGTGTTTACGCGTTCCGTGGTTCGGAGCCCACGATAAGCTGTATGTCCTCTATGTCTGTGGTACTTTAAAACGCGCAACACAGGCATAGGAGAGAAAGTCGCTGCGTCTCGTAAGAGACGAAGCACTCCAAGAAGAAGATATATTCCGTAGTAGTAGTAAAGTTAATTGAATCATGATTTTTTAATCAATTTCATAAATATTATTTTGTTTCAGGTGAGTACCAGAGTTATAGAATTTCTTCTACGACACGGAAGCTTGGTAAGTATATTAAAATTTAAATCATTTATGTCTGTGGCACTTCGAACGCGCAACACAGGCACAAGAGAGTAGATCTCTAGGTCGTAATAAATAAAGCACTCGAAGAAGAAGATATGTAAACCTATATTGTAGTGGAACCAGACAAGAAGAAATGATAATCGTTTATAGGATGGTGCTGCAGAAGATTTCCTAAATCAGCTGGATTGAAAAAAAAAGATTGACAAAGTGTTACTACAAGAAAATAAAACGAAAATAGATTAGAGATAAATAGCAAGAAAAAGAAATCAATTAATAGGGTATTTATTACCGACAGGAAGCACAACAAAAATAGTAGAGGAAGGAGAGATAAATAATAAGAACTTAAAAAGGATGACATCCACTACAGTATATTAAAAAAATAGTAAAAGAGGTTATAATTACCAGAACTACCAAGAAAAATAAAAAAAAAACTCGAAACAGTACCACGTAACAGTCAGTCAGAAGACTGAAGCTGAAGGAGAAGGTGGAGTAGACGAAACATCAACAAAATAAAGTTCTTTAAATAATCTAGGAGTTATAACACATTACCAAGTAATAATACTACCATATAATTTAATAATTGGTTTAATAATAATATTACTGGAGCGTTTAGAAGAGCACTGGGCTGAATAGTTAGCACCTATTTAATATGTCAATTATTGGTATTTAATTTGCTGCACTGTAAATTGCAATTGTTGCCTGTTGAAAAGCTTCGAAGTTTAACCAATCATTGGTGTGATACGTTAACGCTATAATCGATGTGATTTTGCAATTAATTATATCCGGAAAACATAGCTAGAGAAGTGGTGGTACGTAACAAAATTTAAGTGCAATGTTTAATTTATTTATTTGAAAATCCTATCGAAATTAATTAAACTGCAATTACTTGGTGTTGCGAAACTTTGATTTATTTGTTGTATTTCGTGTAAATTATTACGAGCTTCTACGAGGTGTGTTCAATTGAAACCCATCTTTGCTTTATAACAAATATATTCAACAATTTAATTACAAATAATTACCGTCACAGATAAGGCACCTACCCCATTGTTTTACTAAGCGACGTATACCCTGCTCATAGAATTCTTGTGGCTGCTGATTGAAGAAGTCAGACTCAAAGTGCCGTCCTTTTAACGCCCTTTTCAGCGGTCCAAAAATATGGAAATCGCAGGGCGATAGATCCGGGGTATAGGGTGGATGCTCTAAAACCCTCCATTTCTTTCATTGAAGATGTTCTTTTACCACATTAGCAACATGAGGTCTAGCATTATCGTGCAGCAAAATGACCCCACGCATAAGTTTTCCTGGACGTTTCCGTCTTGTTGCTTGATGAAGCTTGAATGTTACGGGCCAAACGAGGTTTTACGTCGACCCGCAACAGGATAAGTGGAAAAAGATCTGCAGCTTAGCTCAGAGGAGTAGGAGGGTTCACGGAAATCGCTTACGGGAGGGAAATCTTTCTAGTTGTGTACAGGGGATGTCGAAATTAACGGGCGCCACCTTCCCAATCACAGCTGATTACAGGTTCTCGTGGAAGGCCGAGGAGCCAGCAGCTTACGGGAATCGGACTCACCTTTATTGTGCCTCCCTCCGGTTTAGAAAGTTTGTAAAATTCATGCACACACAAATACAAAATACTCAACAATAAAAGAGGCAGTAAATTTTAAAGCACATATAATTAAACTATTGGAAATGACACAATACAAAAATGACGGCAAATGGTGATTTTATACTTCCGTATTACAAACTGTTAATTTGAACGTTCAAGAGGAGGAACTCGCCGCCCTCGGCGTATGGTATTTAAATTCGTCGTCGGAGTTTACACGAATAACACAACATATAATTACTTTTTACAATTAGTAGTAGAAAAAAAGAAATGACAATCGACGACTGAAGGCCGCTTCTTGTCGCATTAAAAAAAAGGTTCAATCATTTAAGGTTTTGCAAGTTAAGGCGTAAAAGGTTTTTTTTTCTTTTACACAACACAAAAAAACTAGTTCCTTTACCTAGACTTTCGGTGAATGGAGTAGAGAGAGAGGCAGGCACAAAATCGAGGTGTTCTCTAGATGCAAGTACAGTCTGGGGTATTTTCAGGTCCAGGAAAAAGGTAGGCGACGTTCCACGGGAGACTGGAACGAAATAATTGCTGCGACGCCCCTGGGGATTAGCTTACTTCCTTCGGGGGTTCAGACGATTGAAACAACAGCTCCAAGAAGCACAACTTCCACGCTTATATCCGATATAGATCGAAAGGACAATTACACTTAATTGTCCATGCACCAAAGCTTAACACTGCTAATATTTATTTAAATCCGCCTTGGTCGAGATTCTTTTTGCCTAAGATTAAATACGATACGGTAAAACTCAGTTTGGCAGAAGAGCCGCGAAGAAAACCCGGTCTTCGATAATCCGTCGGTCTGTGCCCAGAGTTTAGCGCCTACTTTGTTTCTGTACGGCCCCCGTAGATGGACATGGTCGACCGCAGTCGGGCAAAAGTGTAAGGTCGACTGCCTAACCAAACGCAGCGCGAGCCTGCATTGGTCAAAAATATTACACCACATTGAGTAATATGGTGCAATAGTTCTGGAAGGAAATAACACGTGCGACTTCCGAGAATAAACATTTCCGAGAATTGTTTCTGATCGGCAAATCTAGCCTGCAAAGGGAACTTTCAAAGGCTTCACGAAATTGACCACTCATAAATTAAATTTTAAAAAAGTAACGAAAACTGTAATCAACATAAACAATGGCAATTAAAATAGAAATTTGATTCCTATGAAGCGGCAATTAAAATATTGCTTTAATCCAGATGGAGCGGCACAATTAAATGAACATAACGTTGGTCAAAGTTTCATTGCACAGATTTACATTGATATTTACTCCAGGTTCCTTAAACTCTATCAATAAGGGTCCTACATGGTCGAGCAAAAATGTTAACATCACCTTGCTTGCAGAAGGTTGTGCTTTAAACTTCTTTCGGTGGTGGTGACCTTGAATGTTTCCACTGCATCGATGATAACTTACTGGATGGCTAGTAGTAGTGGCACCAAGTTTCGTCACCAGCACCTTTTGACGGAAGAAAGTCATCACCATTGTGCCTATAATCTCCGAGGTGCTGCAGAGATGAGCCCATTCGCAAGCATTTTTCTTCATTAGACAAGAGACGTGGAATCCATTGCGAACAAACTTTGATGTAACCCAGATTACGCATAATACCATGGACAGATCCTACACTCGCACCAACAATTTCTGAAATTCCTCCATTGAAATTCGACGATTTTCTATAATAAGGCCTTCCACACATGCTATATTGTTTTCTGTTAATGCAGTACACTGTGCACCTGGTTGCGGCACATCCATAGCCCTTCTTTTCCATTCTTAAATTTTCGGCACCATTCCTTCACAATTGGCTGCACACCCTCAGCGCATAAAAATTGTAGGACCACACGCTGATCAAACTTGAACGGATTTTCAACAACAAACGCCATTTCAAAATCGAAGTTTTAAAATTCAGAATCAAATTCAAACGCCAGAAACTTATTACTGTGTTGCTTACAAACGCTACTAACATTAACAAACGTCATTTGAATTATTGCATTCGTTTTCAAGAGTAAGTGGAACAAAGATGGGTTTTAGTTGAACAAGCCTCGTACTTTTAGTTTGACTAAATGCTGAATTAATTACAGTTTGATTTTTAATATTCGTGTGAGGCAAAATAAGAGATAGACTTATTATTGAGTAAATAGGTATTTTTGAACTTCTATCCGAAAATGCCTTCTTTTTATTTTAATTTTTAATGATTTGTCAACCCTTTCAGTATATGAGTAAGCTGAATATCAACATTAGTCCTTTCACATCATTGCAACTAGAAACTATACGACTGTAAATAATTTATTTCATAACTGGAATAGTTTGGATAATAACGTGTCTGATTTAGAGAGTTAATTAATTGATCAATTCACCCGATACCTATGCTAACCCTTTTCAGTGAACTAATTCCCTTTAGCATATCTTCTACGTATAATTACCATACATGAGGAATATGTCAGACACGTCTGACCATTTCGTGTTATTTGAACCCAATTCAATTTCGCGTTTGCACGTTTATTTCTTTCTTGCAACACCTTTTTTTTCTGAAACATCGCTCTTTACTGAGAAACACAGAATTTTTTCTGCAGGTGTCGTCATTAAACTGAACACATTGATTGAATCAAGAAGCTCTTAAATGTATGAGAAGCAGGAGTAGCCTTTCCCAAATTAGTCCTGCTTGTAATTACATTACCAGCCATTTTTGAAAAGTTCACATCCTAAAATTGATACATTTTAACCATCTCAATAATTTCTCCTTCTTAAAGCGTGTAATATAATTGATAAATTTGGTATTCAAGAGTAGTAATATTCCCTTTTAGCAGACTTTTCTGGGTTTACGGTTTTGCGTTCCCGGTCCTATTCGCAGAAGTTTTGGCGTTCCATTAAGCTCTTTTACTTATTAGATTTGGTTTCTTAAATTCGAACACGCAACAATTTTGGCTGTGTAGCGACTTGTACAATTTTCGTAGAATAGAATAGCAGGTGACGTGAAAATCACGCTTTGTTTATTCTCTTTTCGATTAAAATGCCTGCGAATAAACAGCAAGGTACAATGTTGCTCTTTATGACGCTGGAGGCGAATTCATCATAATAAATTTCACAGGCTGTAAGTTGTACAAAACATTCACGGAAAGGATTAGTTATCTGAAATGAGGAACATGAATACACCTTAAAATTAATTAAATTTAGTGACAGTAATAAGAATGTAAGACATAGGAAAATAGGAAATTGCCAAGTTTTAAATAAATTACCAAATAATAAAACGCAAGATTAGAATAACTGATGCGAATATATTATTAGTCCCTCTCCCTGAACTACTGCACATACTAGAATCTCTATTAGGAGACCAAAAAATTTTTTAAATAAATTGTTACAAAAATTTAGGCATTACTTGTGTTAACAGATATTATTTAAAATCTGCTGTATCGAGGCGGATACGTCTTCAAAAAGAGGTTAATTAATTTAATTGTGATAGATGACAATATCTATGAACTTGTGTGTTCCTATGTGCTGCATGTATACTACTTACATTATTAGATCAACTAAAATTAAAACACAATACAATTTAAAAGCGTAATGCAGAACCACCTGAATAAGCAGGTTTCAGCCTTCAGGTAGATCTACAGTACCTTGCATTATATCCAAACAATGCGACAACTGCTACAAAAGATCAAGGAAGCAACTAACCTTTTATAATGACACTTACCTACTATGCAAAATCATTTGATAATATTGACCATTTGGCAGTATTTGATGCGATCAAAAGGAATAGATTAGACTGCACCATACGTCAACTCTTGTCCAGTGTTGGCTAAGGTCTTCCTTAATTAATTACATCATTTTCGAGTTTGGGTTACCTCAATCCAGTTTGGGAAAATATAGGCTGATTACTTTATCGTGTAACAGGTAGGTATGCTACACACCTTAGAGCTCTTTGTATTCCATAGCTATCTTAGTATACTTTACGTTGCTTAAATAAATAAAAATCAAATTAGTTTACTAATAAATAAGACGCAGTTCTGCAAAAGGTACATTTACGGTATTTATTTCTTGTAATTTAATCAAAACAAACATAGGCAAAGCCAAGACAGCATAAAAATAGAATGACATAACAGTCAAATTAACAAGAATAATAAATTTTATAAAAACACTAAATAAATGTTCAAACTGCCGTTCACCTTGCAGTTCACATAAGTCAATCCGCCGCAGAAGACAGACGTTATTGACCTATACAATTCAATAATTCCTTCATGTAAATTTTCCTGACTTTTTAGGGAAATTTCGTTGACGTCATTTCTTACTTTACACTACATAAAGAAATCTAACGGAGTCAAGTCCGGACTACGCGGAGGGTGAATTGCACCTCTTGCATTTTGTGAATAGGAATGGCAATTGTGTGTCGCTTCGTCAGAAAACAAAATATTTCTTTTAAAACACTGGATCAATAGTAACTTCGTTTCTAAACAATTGGCTGAAATTCACTCGACGTGGTTAATCATCTTCAGTAAGATATTTCACTAAGGTGATGTAGTAAGGAGAATACCGGTTTGCTTTTAATATGTTAAATACTGAACTTTTACTAAAGCCTACAGTTCTTGCAACTGCTCACTGGCTTATATGGGGTTTATCAGTTATTTGTTCGATGACTGCCGCTTCAGCTTCTACAGTTGTGACACGTCATTGCCTCACCTTAAGCTTGGAAAACTGTTCATATTGCCGCAAATTTCTTTTCAAACACTCAAAGGCATTATGTGATGGAAGGGGTCTATCCGGGTATCTTCGTGTATATCGTCAACCTGCTAGGTCCGCCGCCCCTCTGCATTCTCTCAGAATCAACATCATATCCGTTTTCTCGCTATTAGAATACATTGAAACTAATTGCTAGTACCACAAGAATCTATATAAATCAACAATTTTGCACAGAGGTTTGTTTCACGCACATATGGAGAGTGTAGCCAACCTACTTGTTACAAGACGAAATGATCACACTGCATATATGTATAATATCGGCCGTCCACCTACCTGGTAGACGTCCGGTAGTTTTGCAGGCCTCATCGCTAGGTCGCACTCTAGCACTTGTTTGGTCCACTGAATTTTTGTTCACTTCCGTATAGTGTAGTTTGGGATTTTGTCGCGGACAGAATATCTAGCACAGATCGCTCCATCTCTCACTGTAATACTACCAACTAACAACCTGGGTTTTAGAGTAAGGCCGCTCTTCAGCCAATTTTGCGAAACTCGGCGCAAGCTATTTTTTACTAGATAATAAATAAAAGAGATGAGCAACGCTATATTAATTTTGTTCAAAACACGGAAGAATATACTGCATATACAATATTACACATTACGGAAATTTTCTGTCCGACTTAAACCTATAATCGGCATTTAACAGTTTTTTCCGCACACAAATGTACTACGATCTACATTACTTACGTAGTAGGGATGAACCCAACTACTATGTTCCATTTGCTTCCGTTGGTAAGCGTAATAAGCAATTACTGATTCTTCATCACTCGATATTTTTAAATTGGAGCTGTCCAGACTCACCACCTTCAAAAGACTAAACGTGATCGCGTAGCTTCAGTGTGCGTACCTTTAAGGTAATAGTTGCTGATGCGTTGCGTCACTTTTGGTCGCACTGACGAATTAAATTTGGATGAGCTGCGTATACGAAAGATTTACGCATCACGGACGCCTCACAAATATAGGCATTAGTTACCAATTTTGTGAACAAACTAAAAATCAATCAAATGGCAATGAAAAGGGCCATATTAAACATATCTATGCGTACAGAAAAACGAGCAAATTGAACCGAGCTCGAAACAAATGCCGAATGTTGCGCAAAGAGTAGCAAAACTAAAGTGGCAATGGGCAAGACACACTATCAGAAGACGATGTAGCAGCTGGGAATACAAAACTTATAGAATGGCGGCCTTGCCCAGGGAGAAATGCTGTACGCAGGACACAAAACGGATGGTCAGATGATATTGTTAAAAGCTGGTAGCAGATGGAGATAGTCAGGATTCATTTAAGAGTGGATAGGCGAATGGAACCGAGAGAAAGAGAACAAGAGAGAGCGACGGGGTGATGATATTGATGATCATTTCGTTCATGTCGCTTTTCTTCTTGCTTCTTGTTTGTTACACCGTAAATAGTGATGTCTGTGTCTGTATCTATCATAATAACGTTTGCTATGTCTCTTATTTTAGTTAAGGTCTGCATTATTTTATATGCTGTTTCTTGTTTTCATGAATATCATCTTCTAAATTACTCAGCTTTCTCAGATCGACCAGAACATTACAATATTGAAGAATCTGAACCATGCCCACACATAACAAAAGAAAAAATTGAGAGGGCTATCCACAATATGCAAAACAATAAATCGCCTGGACCTGACGAAGTTCGCGTGGAACGAATAAAAATATTACGTGACAATAACATGGATTTCCTCATATCTCTGGAAGGAATCTTCAATTTAATCTATGATACAGGAAAAATACCTCCTGACTGGTTAGTGTCTTCTTTCATTCCTGTGACCAATACAGGCTCATTAGTCTAATCAATCACATCGTCAGTGTTCATCAAGATCATTCACAGAATATACAGAAAATGTGACCTGCATACCAATGAATCTCAATTTGGCTTTAGAAATGCCCTAGGAATTAGAGAGGCAACGTTTTTAATACAAGTTCAACGCTGTAGGGATATAAACCGCGATGGAATATAGGCTTAGCCCGAACACCTCTAAGACGAAACATACGCCCATCAGCAAAAATGCCCAGCCTCCCATGGTTTTGACTTTAAATTAAGAGACTATAGACCGAGTCGAGAGATACACATATTTGAAATAAATGGTAAACGCAAACTGGGACCAATCGAGAAAGCAAGAACTGTATTCTATAAAATGAAAACATGTTTCGTCAGTAGAAACCTAAGCGTACAACTGGAAATAAGAATGGTCAGATGTTACATCCTTACTTTTGTACGGCGTTAAGGCGTGGACCATGACAGAAACCTTGATGATAAAGCTTGAAGCGTTCGAAATGTGGATATATCGGAGAATTTTGCGCATCTCATGGATCGAGCATATAACTAACGAAGAAGTACTTAGAAGAACGGGTAAAACAAAAGAAGTGGCATACACAGTGAAGGGAAGAAAAATGGAGTACTTCGGACATATTATGAGAAACAATAAGTATCGACTATTACCATTTATTCTACCGGGAAAGGTTGACGGTAGAAGGAGACCAGGAAGAAGAAGGAACGCGTAGCTGCAAAACCTACGCTAGTAGTTTGGGATGACATCTGTACAATTATTTAGACAGGCAGCTGACGGAATAAGAATATCCATGTTAATCGCCAACGTTCGCAGAGAATAAGGCCCCAAAAGAAGAAGAAGAAGAAGAAATTATTGATATATTTTATTACAAACGATTGCGGTGTGGGTTACTTCTGCATTGTTTGCTGCCTCAATGTTTAATCCCCTTTTAGTATAATTGTTGATCTCATTCCTAACCCTTCCGCAGCTGTTTTATGTTTTTTCGTTTTTAAATTCTATTCTTTTTCAGTATCGTTTGCCGTTATGAGTATTGTGTTAAACGTGTTTGGTATAGAAACTTCATTCTATCTGATACCAGAGACTACAAAGTACAAACAATGGTTCAATTGCTTCGACAGCCGCGCATCTCTACACCGTAACAGCGATTGGGTTTCCTACTGTTGGAAACATGCATTTCGGTGGAAATCCTTCCCCGGGAATCCTTCTGATATACATATATCATGATTATTAATATTCAAGGTGGACTTCATCACTGAAAAGCGCCGTTTGCCCTTGTTCTGGTGTTTGTGGTCTCTGTTTCTCGGAAAGCGGTGGTTTCTTGCGCACGTTATATCTTCGGAATCTATAATCAACAGATCTTCCTCTCACACTAGCAAAGGTTAGTCTGGTAAGCCACTTCGGGGTTTATCTTAAATGTTTAATTTCGGCATATTTCCTAATTGCTCGAACGGCGGCGGTTGGTTGATCATATTACACTTTTTCCACGACTATAATATAATATATTCGTTACATATACCTTTTCAGTTGAAGAATGATAGATATTCTCCATTTCCGTTGGATTCTGTTCTCTATTTCGGTGGGATTCTGTATCAGAATCCAACGATAAATTGCGGAACCGGAAGCTATTGGGCGTGGCATGTTAGCGCTTGGAATCTAATACTTGTTTTTGAAGTAACTGTCAAAAACAGTTTTAAATTTTCGTATTCGTAAAAACCGTAAGAACTTGGTATGAATAATTCAGGCAGCGAAAACGCTGAAATGTGTACGCTACCAGAAATAACGAAAACGACGTGTATTAATTTATTGCCGAAAAAATCGCAGAAACAGTACACAATGGTGT
Organism: Limonius californicus; assembly: GCA_014611495.1. Classification (NCBI taxonomy): domain Eukaryota; kingdom Metazoa; phylum Arthropoda; class Insecta; order Coleoptera; family Elateridae; genus Limonius; species Limonius californicus. The sequence continues at coordinate 19,968 of JABXWE010013402.1, forward strand.
ACACGGCGTTTATGCAGTAACAGTAAAATGGTTGTGGCTAGTGAACTGACATACATCCATCTAAAGCAAAATTTTTATTATACGGATTCGGACCAAAAATTGTAACTTCCTAGATGATTCTGACACTCGCCTTTGGCTCGTGACATAATTTTCATCCTTGTGAATATAGCTGTCATTGTACACTCGTTGAAAAATATACTATTATTAGCAATTTCATGCGTGAAAGCTCCTTCCTTAAAATAAAAAATGCTTGCATGCTGCTTTTGATCTGTTTCTTCTACGATGATATGGTGCAATTATGATGACATGTAAGTCGGAAATAAATACCCTAAATGAAAGAAGAGATTTTTAAGGATGATGAAATCTCACTTAACAATAATTTTTCAGGTTGCAAGTAACGATTAATTATTTAATACCTTGCAAGTTTCATGCAAAGTAAAGCAATCCTGATTTTCATTTAATTACAATGCTTTGCCGGATGGAAATTAATTAACACATTGCTTTCGGTTGATTTCAACAGTTTTTATTGCGAATTCTCTACTCTACCCGTGAAATTGTCACGATTAGGCAAATGATCCGTAAGCTTATTAAGACGGACGGTGTTGAAGGGTGAAGCTGATTTCGAAGTCGAAATTGGACTTTCCCTAATAAATTGTTGAATTTATTAGTTACTGGTGCGTGCAGAGCGCGTACGAGGGGTATTTATTCTAATGTTACCATCGGAAAACACTGGAAAATTCAGTTTTAAGAGCGTTTTTTACAAAATAGCTATATAATTGTCATAAAATAATAGTTATTTTTGAAAACAGCGAATAGAATACAGAAGCTAGACTAATGCTAAAATAAAGTTTTATTAATCCGCTTAGGTAAAATAAAAATCCAATCGTAAAAGCACATTAGTAAAGTCTAGCGCAGCTCATAAAATAAGTGCAATATGCATCATGAATTTTACGTTATAAATTCATTTCAACATATTTCACATAAATCTCACAACCGAAATATGCTTTTATGCGGTAAAACCTTCTATCTTACCAATTTTAGTGTAGTCTTCAAAGCCCGGCGCGTTTCTAATATTTTCGGTTTAAGATTTCGCAGAACAATTTCCTTCAGAATTTTTAAATGGATTTACCGAATTTCGTTTGCTGTTTTATTGGTTACGAATTTGAGTTTTAACTTTAAATAAACAACTTTTAGTCGTTATGTAGGTCTAGAAATGCACACAAATTCCGTTGATTATACTAAGAAAATAAAATATTTACTTAAAGTAAACATAAACGTAGTAATTACCATCACAGGAAACCGTGGAAAACATTGGTTTGTTTTAGCAGGTTTTCGATCGTGCAGTTACATCTACGTATTTGGTTTTTGTATTCGTATACAGGATGTTCCAACTAAACAGTCAGCCTTGAATAACTTTGTAAAAGATGAATTTGGAAAAATTCGCCGAAACAGGTCAACAATAGTTCGAAGCGGGACATCTGTTACCATGTAAGCCATCTACCATACTTCCTACATCCCCCTAGCTCCCACCACCACCAACCCCAAAATTTGAAATGACATGGAGTGTCATGTAATATCTGCTCAACATTTGCCTGCACGTAATATAGACCCAGAATTTCTGTTCGTGGATGACAACGCTCGCTCCTATGTTGCCAATGTAGTCACTGATTATCTTCGCGATCTAGAAATCCGAACTGACCCGATTGTAGCTGGGATATAAATCCCATCAACCATCTGTGGGATTACTTAGGGAGAGCTACCACCAACGACTGTAAATCACCTTTTCAGGAAAATGGTTTAGGCTTATTTCGTAGCAACACCTCATACAAATATATAAAGTATCTTCGAAAACACTTGTGTTTGAAAAAATAAAAATTTTGATAACACAATGCCCACTTTGTTTTTTGTTCAATTCTTCAGAAATCATACAACAGGCATTCACTTCTTTACGAAATGGTACATGTTATCATGTAATGGTCAACGGTAGCGGGAAGTATTTCTTCACGATCCCGGTGAAGAACAGATTTCCTCAGGGATTGGCGACCCTGCCCTTGCAAGCCCTTAATATCTCCAACGCTCTCCCTTGGAGACATTAGATCCGGTACCCTCAAACCTACCCACGTCAATAATCCCTTCCCACATCCCAACCCTTAGAGGAAAGCCAAGGGAAGATTACCTCGAGTGTCATCCCAAGAGAATCTCATGGATTATCTCATACATAATAAAATCCGGAGTTTAAACATTCCTCCGATCGGAGGCGAAAGCTGTATGAAGATCTAATGACCCAAATAATCAAACTTCGTCAACAAAGCTATGCGTGAGAACATATCAATTACCACTTGGAATGTTCAGGGCCTTGTTCTACACCCTGGTAAATTGGACATTATCGAACGATAAATATCAAACATTACAATAGTTGGTCTGTGTGAACCGCATTGGGGAGGCCGGGGATATTTTAACACCAAAAACGGCAATACCTTATACTTTTCTGAACACCAGACAGACTCAATATAAGGAGTGGCGGTGATTATTCCCAAACATATACAACCAAATGTACTAGGCTACAACCCCATCAATTCTAAATTACTCACCATAAAGATTAATGCTAAACTATGTAACCTCAACATAGTCCAAGTATACACGCCAACAGCATCCAGCAGTGAAGAAGGAATTTCTGAATTCTAGCGCCAACTGGAAAGAACTATTAGAGAAACACCCAGCAAAGAAATAATATGCATACAGGCGATTTTAACGCAAAAATTGGGCAAACACAAGAAGACGAACAAATAAGGCAGTTGGTCGGAAGATACGTCCCAGGCACGAGGTATGATTCCAGTCAAAAACTATAGAGTTCTGTACAGAAAACAATTTAGCGATTGCAAATAGTCTATTCCTTCAACATCCAAGACGCCGCTACACGTGGATATTTCCCAGAAGACAGTACAAGAATCAAATTGAGTTTCTTCCTCATAGCAGCTAGATGGAAATCAAGCGTCAATAACGTAAAAACTCTCGCTAGGATCGAGTGTGGAAGTCACCATAAACTCTTGCTACCTACTCAGAATACATATAAAAACAAAGAAAATAGAAAAAAGAACTTTCTCCTTGAAACCTGAAAACATAGAGCAATTCAAACAAACATTGGAGCAAAACTTAGTAACGAATTCGGATAAGCAGTCAGACGAGCCCAGAAGAAATGTGGCAAGGCCTCCAAACAACTTTAATACTACCAAAGAACAAGTGTTACAACAGGACAAAAAGGAAACAAAAAACAAGCAATGCATAACCGGCGAAACTTGGAACGTAGTACAAGAAAGGAAGATTCTCAGACAAGCAGGCATAAACACAGAAGAACGAAGAAACGAATATAGGAGACTGAGCCAAGAAGGCAACGGTTATGTAGACGTGATAAAAATCTTCACATAAAAAACAAGTATCAAGAAATTAAAAGACGAGCCAATACCAATGAAATCCGAGATCTCTTCCAGCACATAAAAGAAATCACAAGGGAATTTAAACAAATAACATGGAAAATAGAAGACAAAGAGGTGAAAGCCGTTACTGAGATAGATGATGTAGTGGAGGTATGGCGAAAATACTGTGAAAACTTGTGCACAAGCGCAGAAAACGACCAAGAATCAGCACATTTTCCTTCCATCATGGAAATCGAACAGGAACCTGATGTATTAAGAGAAGAAGTCGAGCAGATTATCGGTTATTTAAAAAATAAGAAAAGCACAGGTGAAGATAATGCGAGTGCAGAAATGCTAAAACAGCTTACTCCAGAAGGTGTTGACATCTTATGGAAAATTTGCAATAAGATCTGGCAAATAGGACAGTGCCCAAGTGACTGGAGTTCATCCACTTTTATTCCACTGCATAAGAAGGGTCAAGTCAAACATGCGATAACTACAAAACCATCGCACTTTTATCCCACCCAAGTAATCTTATGGTCAGAATTCTACTAAACCGGCTCAAAAACTTCTTAAAGTAGCAGATCCCAGAAGAATAAGCTGGAGTTGTAGGTGGGAAAGGCACCAGAGAGCAGGCCATGGACGTACGGCAAATCATTGAGAAAGGAAGAGCTTTCGGGAAACCTAGTATCTATGCTTTCTCGACTATAGTAAGGCCTTCGACTACGTGAATTGGCCACAACTCTGGAAAGTGCTATTGGACATGGGAACCCCTATACATCTTGTCAAACTACTAAGATAGTTATATAACAGCAGCACAGAAATAATCAAAATTGATAACAAGATCTCTAAACCCTTTTACATACAACACGGCGTACACCAAGGATGTGTCTTGTCGCCGTTTGTTATTCAACATTTAAGAAGAATACTTAGTAAGAAAATCACTGGATGGCTGGGAAGGTGGAATGGTTATTGGCGGCAACACAATAACCAATCTGCGCTACACGGATGACACTACCCTTATTGCGAAAGAGGAACAGGAAAATTTCTGGATGGCTGGGACGATGGAATGGTTATTTGCGGCAGTACAATAAACAATCTGCGCTACGCAGCTGACACTACCCAGCTCAATCGGCAGAAAAATAAACTTCATGGTAATAGACCGCACCTAATATTCGTGATGTAGAAAATGTCAAAGAAATAGTTTATCTAGGTCCCCACATAAATGATGATGGCAAGTCCTCAACGGACGTAGAAAGAAGAATAAAGCTTGCCAAAACAGCTATAACTAAGCTAACTAAAATTTGGAAAGATCGCCACATTACGAAGGTAACAAAATGCAGACGTTAGTTAATAAGCTGCACGCCTTCGAGATGTGGGTTTGGCGAAGACTCATGAGGATCTCTTGGACAGCACACAAACCAATGTGTCCATATTAGAAGGACTGGAAATTCTGGAAAGATTGTCAAGTGCAGTAAAACAACGAATTTTGAAATACTTCGGACACGTGACCAGAAGGAAGGACGACAACCTAGAAAAACTGATTGTTCAGGGGAAAGTAGAAGAAAAACACCCTCAACGACGTTCGCAAAACGCTGAATTGACCAATTCAAGAAGAGGGACTTTGCTCAAACTACAACATAAATTTCAACCATGGGATCATGACACTGTAGCTACGAAGTATACGACTAGAAAGACAGATCATGTAATGGTATATTTAAGCTATATCTATCAGAATTTTCAAAACTAAATACCAATCGAAAATAAAACTGCGGCGGTTATGAAAAATAATCATTATTTTGTGTACTTCATTTGAATGGTTTTTAGCACAATCGGAAAAATATTTACAATTCTGTCACTTCGTTGTTGAGAAATGCCAAGTTTCGAATCCGCACGGGTAACGATCAGCAAAAATAAAAAGAGAGAGTTATATTATTAAAAATTTTAGGCTTTAATGAACGTCACCTCGGATTAATATGGTTTTTAATTCTTCTGTAAAATCTGGTATAATACGAGCATTGTTCAAAAGACACACGTTTGGATCACGTAGGTGCGACTTGATCATGATGACAATTGCATTCGGCTGTTGAAAGTGTTTTTTGACGTACTAGTGACGTGTCTGTCAAATTTCTTTGGGGCTGCTTCTTTGTGGGCGTTTTTATGGAGTTCGGAAACGACATTTACTATATCAAATCCGTCCGAAGATTATATGCGTGCTTTTATACAATATTTAGCCGCCAGATGACGTCCACCACTAGAAATCCATGAGAGAATGAGAGCTGTCTATGGTGACCACAGTTATTATCACGCGGCAGTGGTTGAGTGGTGGAGAAAATTTCCACAAGGAGGAGAGTCGACTGAAGATTTAGGTAGTCCAGGACATGGTCATGTTGCAACTTCAGATGAAAATGTGAGGTGTCTGGAAACTCCTTTACGTGCAAATAGATGCATTAAAGCCAGAGAACTTTCTAAAATGATAAGATTTGGTTAACACAAAGCTGCTGTTCAGTGTATTCCACGGCTGCCTACTGATGACCAAAAGAATTTTCCTTCAGAATTGTCACTACGTCTTTTGATGCGCTACCAAGAAAAAGGCAATACCTTTTTACAACGGATCGTTGCCGGTGATGAATCACTATGAACCAAAATCGAAGCGTCAGAGCATGCAGATTCCTTAAAGCCGAAAAGATTTCGATCTCAAATTTCAGCGGGAAAATAAGGTTAATGGTATTTTTTCATTATCAAGGTGTATTACTATTGGATTTTAAAGAGCGTGGTGTCAACATCGTTACTGAACGATATGCGGAGGACTTACAACGTTTAAGTGTCAGCATCAAGAATAATCGCTCTGTTAAACTTACAAACGGCGTCATTCTTTCACCCCCATGTAGCCCGAATGATTCAAGATATGTTTTACGCCTATGTGGTGGGAAGTGTTAGAACAACCGCTTTAAAGTCCCGATTTATACCGATGCAACTTTCATGTTTTTTGTTCATTAAAATAATCGCTAAAGGGACAGCGATTCACTTCGACGCTGAAGTGCAGACTGCCATTAGAGAATGGTTTCCAAAACAGCCGCAAGAAGTTTACCAAAGGCGAATCTATAGATCAGTATGACAGTAGGACTCGTGCCTTAATGCTAATCAAAATATTTTTGATTTGAGTTCATCATCATCATTGCCATTCACGGATTAGGCTGTTCGCCTGTTCCGACCCATCTCTTCCTCGGTCTCCCTAGACTTCTACGTCCTTGGGTTTTATAACTGTATGCTTGTAGAGGTATACGGTTCTCCCCCATTCTTTCTAGATGTTGAATCCATTTTGCTTTGGTTCCTTCTATATTATCCTTTATGCTATATATATTTAGCTCTTCTCTTATTGTGTTGTTTGGTATTCTATCTGACCTTGTGACGCCCTTAACCCTTCTAAGGAATTTCATCTCCAATTTGAGTTAATAAAAATTTTGTTACAGTCTCTAAACATGTTTTTACGGAACAAGCCTCGCAGATCTAATTTTTGGGTGACCCCCAAATAAAAATCTAGTGGGATGAAACCAGGTGATCTATCTGGCCGCTTCACAGGACCTTAAACAAATCTACGAAACAAAAACTTATCTTTTTAAATACTAATATCTTGTCTGAAATGTAAACAATTCGAGCTTTCTACAAGTTGTCACGTTTGATAATTGTAACTTCTTAAAAAGAATAGAACTCAAAACCAACACACAATGTTTTTGTTGCTATGTTACGTATTTTAATGTTTATTGTACAGAGAATAGTGGTGGCCACTTTAAACATTTAATAAAATAACCTGAGTACTTTCTGAAGTTTGTACTTTAATTTTGACCATAAGCTTTTGAAACTTCAAAAATCCATTTCGTTATAACGAATAGAAAGAATTACAAAACAATTATCAAATTCTTCAAAGAAAACCTTTCAAATGAACTATTCCTTGAGACCGCTTTTGGAATCGGTGGTGGTGGGAGCTAGAGGAATGCAATAGAGTAGATGACTTAAGATGTAGCACCTCAAACTACTGTTGGCCTGTCTCGCGGATTTGTTTATATTTGGTTATTTATAAAGTTATTGGGGGCGGACACTTTTAGTTGAGACACTGTATAAGAATGGATTAATCTAAACAAACTACAGTAATTTATGGAGTTTTAATTTTGTATTAGAAACCGGAGAATTTGCTAAAATTGTACCATTAAAAGTTAGAGTTTACTGAGTAAATACTTCTTCGAGCTTAAATTATGGAGACTTTTAGTTATAAATTAATTTTAGCACGTAACGCCTGAATCCATTATAATAGGCAACACACACTACTTTCTAGAGATTACAATGTTATGAAAATATAACTTTATAAATCATAAAACCAGTTTAATGTCTCTTCTACGTGCATCAGAGAAGAGGAACCTCTTCTTTTTGAGTAATGTTAAACTTTAAGTGTTGTCACTTTTGCATTTTCACTCTAAAATAAGAGTTCGTTGTTTCGGAATTGAAATACGGTATTAATTATTACTGCAGATCCGTTGGTCTGGAATATTTATTAAATAGAATTTAATGGTTAGTTTTTTATGAATATTGCGGCATTATTAGATAATTGGTTTAAAATTTATAGAGCTGGTTTAACCGGCAATAACAGTAACAGTGATTCTTTATATGGAACATATTTGATGATCAATCTACAGATTGAATCCATTTTGGACAGTTAACTTCGCCATTATTGTAGTTACTCCCGAAAATATGCAATAAATTTTATAATATTTAATATTTATTTTATTGTATTGATTATTAAATATTTCCAATTAAAAATTATATCGCCAAAGTTTTCAGCTACCGAAACAGGAAGAAATGTGTATTTGGAATAATCACTACTACTACTAGTACACATTTTTTCCTTCTTTTTGCTTTTGTCCTGGTGTATAAGCTAATAAATTAAGTATTCAAAATATTGCCACGCTAATAAATCTAAGGGTATAAGGTCAGGCGAACGAGGAGGCCATTGAACACGACGTGAGTTTTTCGTTTACTTTTCAGGTATTATAATCAGCTGTCCCATCTTACTGATAACAAACAGTTCGATATTCTTCTACGTGTAAATTGTTCACACAATTATCTTTTCCTAAACACCTACCCTCAACAAATCCACCTCAATTAACTTTCGATTATAAATCATTTGTCCAATAATTTTGTTTCTTCGCTGATTCATTTGATTTTTGAAGCATGAGTCTCTGTATTTAATAACAGGCATCTGCAGTTTTCGTGAGGCTTCAATAGGGTTTTCGTGCGACGTTAAAATTGTTGTGTCGTCAGCAGAAGTGGCAATCATTGTTTGTGCCATTTCCGGTAAGTCAGCCGTTTATATGGAGTATAACTGGGCCCAAGGTTACTTCCCCGTGGGTCTCCAGATAGTACTTGGTATAATTCGGTGTAGGCTAAGAATGTTCTATCGGTGAGATAGAACTTTAATAAAGAATACACTGGATGTGGAAAAGCATACTTTATAAAATAATATACCAAACTTTATCAAACACTTGACTTAAGTCTACACATACGGTCGAGCAGTAGCGTTTTTCTTCTAAATCACTATTGATTTGGTTTATTAGTGGATGTAGTTGTTCGATCGTTCCGTGGCCCTTCCTGAAACCAAATTGAGCTTCGTCGATTATAGGAACAAGTTGTTTGATTAGTATTTTTTTAAGCCTTGTAGAGCATCGGTAGTAGACTGATAGATCTATATGATGCGACATCGTTTGGATTTTTTCTTGTTTTCAGTATTATGGTTACTTGCGCTACTACAGTGGCAGGGGAAATATTTAAGTCTTAATATCGCATTGGATATGTATGTCAATAATTTGAAACATTTGTCAGATACTTCTTTTAGTATTTTACCGGCAATAAGATCATACCTTGGTGGCTTTTTTGAATTGGTACTATGGATTTGATAGTTTTACTTCCCTTTGATTAATTTTCTTTAGTGGGATGGCCATCTGCTATGGGGTTTCTAGTTCTTTGCTAATTTCTTCTTCAGCTGCTGGTAGTTGAGGTGGGTTTGGTTGGAAAACTGTGGCGAGATGTTCAGCAAAAGTCGTGGCTTTTGGTTTTCCGTTTTTGCCTAGGTGTTTTGGCTGGTTTGTATTGGAGGTATTTGCTGTAGAGGTCGTTTTAATTTGCGGGTAACTTTCTACAGAGAATAGTCCGTTGCTTTAGTCGGTGTTAGTGCTTTAATATATTTTTGGATAGATTCATTTTTCACCTTGTGCAGTAGTTTCTTGAGGTCTTTTGCTAGTTTGTTGTACCAGTGTTTGTCAGGTAGAGCTCTTGTTATTTGCCATCGTTTTCGTGCTTTCCGTTTTTCTCATATTTTCTGCTGTACTATAACTCGGCATTCCTTTTTAATACTTTTTTCGTTTCACTCTGGGGTTGCTTGCCACACCACTTTTTGTAGTGCTTTGGTTAGGTCTACCACTGTTTCTTCTATATCCATAGAAATCACATAAATTAGCATCCTAGGACATTGATACATAGAACTCATCAGTTCGTCTAAGTAACAGTGAGTATACAAAAGAAGTTTCGATTAACAAACAAATTGCACACAGTAATGGATACAACATAAAACTGATAGATAGATCGAAAAGAAAGATTAGAAATTAGCCATTCAAAGAATATATTCTAAAGACCTCTCTGAAAATATATTTCAATATATTCTTTGAAGCTTTCGCGGTGTCTCGAACTGTCAATATTACAATTTACTTTCGGCTTAGACCGCGTCGTCATTTGGGAACTACACCCAGCATTATCAGGTAAGCACCGACCTGTAGCTTTTCTGCCTTTACAAGCATTCGCTCTAGAAGTTTGAGCAATATTTGTTCATATGCCCTGCCTGCCTAAAAAGGGCCGTGTGCTATTATTATTCAAACCTTGGGGCGGACAAGGATTTGATCTTGATGTATTTTGTTTGCCAGGACAATAATACTTAATCGGCTTATGCCTGTTAGCTGTTTGTGAACCCATACAAACTAACGTTTCGCAAGACATTGCAACTTGCATCTTCAGAGTGAGTAGAACACTGAGTGTTAGGTATAAGCCGATTAAGTATTATTGTCCTGACAAACAAAATACATCAAGATCAAATCCCTGTTCGCCCCAAGGTTTCAATAATTATAAGCACACGGCCCTGTTTAGGCAGGCAGCGCCCACGAACAAATATTGCTCAAACTTGTATAGCAAATGCTTGTAAAGGCAGCCAGATTACATGTCGGGCCTTACTTGATAATGCTGGGTGTAGTTCCCAAATGACGAAGCGGTCTAAGCCCAAAGTAAATTGTAATATTGACAATATATTTCAATTCCATATTTCGGTGATATGTTGGAGAAAATTACTAAAATTATAATCAAAACAAGGGTACATTTAAAGTAATTTATAAAACAAAAAAAAAACACCTTCAACGCCAAAGATAGAACTAACGATTTGGTCAAATCTGGCATTTACAAATTATACTGTTCACAGTGTAATTATTTATACATAGGCCAAATAATTAGAAATTTTTATACCAGATACAAAGACGATACAAGTGCAAACACCCACAAAAATCTAACTATATTAAACACTTGTTAGAGCGCAATCATGCATTGACATCAAATAATATAATGCCATTTTTACACTTCTGTAGTGACAAACGTAAATTGGATATACTCAAGGCGTTCCAAATTCACAAACACTTTTAACAAATACACCTTTAATGATTGAGCAAATTGAAGTCATATATTCTCCGCTATTGGAAATTTTGGAATACAAGACCAAAGCCAAGTCCGAAATCAAGATCTAGTGCGCTGTTGCACTAACTACAAAAGTTTACAATATTAAATGCTTTTGAAAATGATGTTTTGTATGGTGAAATACGTATAAAGCACAAAAAATAAATACCAAAAGTTATTAAAATATAAAAACTGCCAGTTTATTCTGCGAAACCATATATAAGTCGAGTTGCAATAAGAAACAAAGCCATTGGAGTTAAACATATCTACTACTGGAAATGAAAGTCTCTCTAGGGTTTACCTAAATATAAAAAGAAATGACGTGGAAACCAGCTTAATAAATGCTGTGAGGAGCTTACAGGAAATATGTAGCAACAAACTCTCTAACAACATAGGGACATAATGTCGACGGGGTGGGAATCAAAGTTTGGTCTAAGACGGGGATGTATATTGACCCGTTACTGCTCGTGTTGGCAAAGTATATGAACCAGGTAAAAAACGGAGGATAAAACAAGACCACCTATTCTAGGATATTGGAAACAGCAACGAATACAGTCGTATTTTCGTATATTACACTATTTCTGTTCTAATGTTTCAAACTGAACGTAATGATATATAAAATCCAAAACAGGAACGGAACTGGCAATTTTGCTTGACGGTTATTATTCATGTTGAATTGTTAAAAATAATTATACAAACTCAACTGCGTACATAATCGTAATAAATAGGTTAATAGTGTTTATCAACTTCATTAAATTATGATAACGTTGTAATTATTTTTGCTGTTCAGAAATCCACATAAAGGAATTTTTAATTCGCTGCACGTCCCAAACACCATTTCCCAGGAATATTTATGTGCTCTATTCTTTAAAATAATTAAAATGTGCCGTTTTTGCTTTTAAATGGTTGGAAAATGTAAGAAGAATCCCTAGGAAAATCGCTGGAGTCTACATTGCCAGCGTTCCTCAGTTTTTTCCTTTGACAGTTTTCTACGCTAACATTATTTTAATAAGGTGTTCTGAATTTTCTTTTTATTGCTGATATCATATGTACTCCTCCTATAAGAAGAATATTTTATTTACATGTTAAGCAGCTACCGTTTTTATCTAATTCAATTGGGATTAATGTAAACTAAACTACGATTGTTATTACAAGTTCTATAGTTAATGTTTATTCAAACACATTAAATATTTAGGGTAATATTTTTGTAATATTTTAAACAAATGAACTCATACATAATTGTTCTTCTGCTATAAAGTAATGTTTTAGTTATACAAAACTTAGTGAATATAAAGAGCAATATGACTAAATTAAATACGCTTTACAATGTTCATTCACTAATTTCTACGTGAATATACCTATGTAATAATTTAACTTTAAAACTATAAAGCAATTTGTGAAAGTATTTATAAGTTATAACTGCTCTTACAGTATAAGTATGTTTTAGGACGCATTTGAATTAGCATTGGTATTGGTATTGGTATTGGCATTTGCATTCGTATTTGCATTTGCATTTGCGTGTGCATTTACATGTGCCTGTGCATGTGTATGTGCATGTACATGTGCATGTGCATGTGCATGTGCATGTACATAAGCATTGGCATTTCTATTGGGATTGACATATACATATGTATGTGCATGTGCATGTGGATGTGCATTGACACTGAGATTGGAATTGGGCCTTTATATTTGCAATCGAAAATGTACATGCATTTGCATTGGCATTGGCATGTACGTGTGAATTTGTCCTTGCATTGGTATTAGCAATGGCATTTGCATTTGCATTTGCATGTGCATGTGCCTAACCATTAGCATATTTTTGACATTGGCATTGCCGCATGCATATGTATAAAAACTGAGATTGACATTGTCATTTGCATTTGCATTCTCAGTCGAATATTCAATTGCATTGTCATTTGCATATGTATTGACACTGACATTGACAATGGTATTGGAATTCGCATTCAGATTGAGATTGGTTTGGAATTTGCATTGGCACTAGCATTTGCATATTCATAAGCATTGGCATTGGCATTTGCGTGTGCATTGGCATTGACAACAGGGTTTGTATAGGCACTGGCAATTGCATTCGCATTTGCATATACATTGGAATTTCCATCTGCATATACAATTGCATTTGAATTTTTCTTAGCCTTAACATTTGCAGTTGCATTTGTGTTTGTATTAGCATTAGAATTACCACTGATTCATTTGTATTTGATTCAATTTTGTAATAGTATTTGCATTAAAATCGGCAAATGTATTTGCATTTGTATTTGAAATACATATGCGTTTGAATTTGCATTTAAATTTGTATTTAAATTTACAATTCAATGTTTATTTGTATTTCCATTTGAATTTTCATTAACTTTCACATTTGCAGTTGCATTTATTAAAATGTGTAATAGCATTTGCATTGGGATCGGCACTTGCACTGGCATTTGTATTTGAATAGACATGTGCGTTCGAATTTGTATTTAAATTTTCATATAAATTTACAATTAAATGTTCATTTGTACATCCATTAAAATTTTTATTAACCTTCACATTTGCAGATTCATTTGTATGTTATGCAAGTTTGTAGTAGAAATTGCATTGGCATCCGCACATGCATTGACATTTGCATTTGCACTGACATGTGCGTTAGAATTTGCATTTAAATTTGCATATGAATTTACATTTAAATGTTCGTTTGTTCATCCATTTGAATTTTTATTAGCCTTCACATTTGCAGATTCATTTGTATTTTATTCAAGTTTGTAGTAGTATTTGAATTGGGCTCCGCACTTGCATTGGCATTTGCATTTGCATTGCCAGGTGCGTTTGAATTTGTATTTAAATTTTTACATGAATTTACAATTAAATGTTCATTTATATTTCCATTTGAATTTTCATTAACTTTCACATTTGCAGTTGCATTTATATGTGATTAAAATGTGTAATAGTATTTGCATTGGGAACGGCACTTGCATTGGCATTTGTATTTGAATTGACATGTGCTTTAGAATTTGTATTTAAATTTTCATATAAATTTACAATTAAATGTTCATTTGTACATCCTTTTAAATTTTTATTGGCCTTCACATTTGCAGATTCATTTGTATTTTATTCAAATTTGTAATAGAAATTGCATTGGGATCCGCATTTGCATTGACATTTGCATTTACATTGACATGTGCGTTTAAATTTGAATTTAACTTTTCATATGAATTTACAATTAAATGTTCATTTGTACATCCATTTGAATTTTTATAGCCTTCACATTTACAGATTCATTTGTATTTTATTTGAGTTTGTAATAGATTGCATTGGGGTCCGCATTTGCATTGGGTTTGCATTGGCATGTGCATTTGAATTTGCATTTATATTTTCATATGAATTTACAATTAAATGTTCATTTCTACATCAAGTTGAATTTTTATAGTCTTCACATTTGCAGATTCATTTGTATTTTATTCAAGTTTGTAATAGAATATGCATTTGGATCCGCATTTGCATTGACATTTGCATTGGCAGGTGCATTTGAATTTGCGTTTATATTTTCATATGAATTTACAATTAAATGATTATTTGTATTTCCATTTGAATTTTCATTACCCTTCACATTTGCAGATTCATTTGTATTTGATTCAATTTTGTAATAGTATTTGCATTGGGATCCGCAATTGCATTGACATTCGCATTTGCATTGACATGTGCGTTTGAATTTGAATTTAAAATTTCATATAAATTTACAACTAAATGTTCATTTGTACACCCATTTATATTTTTATTAGCCTTCACATTTACTTATTCATTTATATTTGATTTAATTTAGTAATATAATTTGCATTGGGAACTGTAATTGCATTGACATTTGCATTTGCATTGACATTTTGTTTGAATTTGCATTTAAATTTTCATATGAATTTACAATTAAATGTTCATTTATATTTCCATTTAAATTTTCATTAACTTTCACATTTGCAGTTGCATTTATATGTGATTAAAATGTGTAATAGCATTTGCATTGACATGTGCGTTTGAATTTAAATTTAAAATTTCATATAAATTTACAATTAAATGTTCATTTGTACATCCATTTAAATTTTTATTAGCCTTCACATTTGGTGATTCATTTGTATTTGATTTAATTTTGTAATATAATATGCATTGGGATCCGTAATTGCATTGACATTTGAATTTGCAATGACATGTGCGTTTGAATTTACAATTAAATATTCATATATTTCTATTTGACTTTTCATTAACCTTTACATTTGCAGTTGCATTTGTATGTGATTAATAGTATATTAAAGAACTAGTTTCATAAGGCCCTTTCTTAACGCACGAGTCCAAGTTTGAAAAACGAGACGCGAAGCGTCGAGTTTTTCAACGGACGAGTGCGACAAGTGGTCTTATGAAACGTGTTCTTTATACTATTTTTTCTATTGAGGAAGTTTAAGAGTATTTTAAATAAATTTATGCAGAAAATTTTACGTCAAATCGATTACTAGGGAGTTTTTATAAACACTTATG